>JAOXJP010246927.1:0-22487 GCA_025762735.1 Platanus orientalis | reverse complement strand
TAAACTACTCTACTAGAATTGACAAAGAGGACTATCCATAGTCATCCAATTTCTTCTTCTTTGCATAGAATGCTCCCGCGTCAATAATAAGATGCCTTAGATTTCAATTTTCCATAGGAACCAAACTAGATAGGAATTCGTTGGAATTTGGCTTCCCAGGATTATAGCTAGATAGAACTAGCCATTAACTTGACTTTGATACCAAAATTGATACAGCATAATAAGGAAGATACCAAAACTTGATGTAGGATATTCCCAAAATGGATGCGGAAGCAAATAGAATTCAAGAATTGAATTTGAAACAGTCAAATAGCCATAAAATAAGATAAAACAGTAAATAAAAGGGTAGAAAAGACAATAGAAGCAATTAAAACAGAAAAAGAGAAAGAAATAAAGGAAAAGAACCCAAAAGGGTATTTATGTAATTTTGGACAAAAAATCCAAAAATTATCAAAATGACCTTATGATGTGTCAGAATTTTACTGAACTCTCCAGATCAGTAGTGCATCAATCACAGGGCCTATAGTTAAAATTTCATGCAATTTGGATAAGAATAGGTAGGTCAAATTTACAAATTCCAGAAAATCTAAAGATTTTGTTTAAGAGAAAAACCAGGGAATCATTTAAGATTAGGAGGGAAGAAAGAAGGGAATTAGGGAGGAAGGAGAGGGATTTTGTAGGGGTCCACTAGGGGATCAAACCCTTAAAAGGAATTAAAGAATTAGGCTTCTTGAGGGTTGCAATTTCAGCAAAGATATAAACCTAGAAAATTCTGCAAAGCATACCTTAATAATGGTGTCTAGAATCCTTCTGTAAAGTCCAGAAGCATGTAATCCTTGAACTCTTAAAGTTATAGAAACAAAGGAATGGAGAAGGGTTAAGAGAAGGAATAAGAAGTAATAGAAGAAGAATAATAATGAGGGTGAGGGAATCTCATGAGTGCACCGAGGGGTGCTACAATCCACAATGGATAAGAGAGGGGAGCCTAGAGGGAGGTGTCAACCTACAGGCAAAAGGAGAGGCCTATAGCAAGCACTTGGGAAACACCCAATTTCAAACATTTAATTCAATATTCTTCAATGTATTAATCAAGGGGAGGGGGTGCCTTTAAATAGGTTTTACAATTTGAAATTTTGGAAACTTGTTTAATTTAGAAACATTCTAAACTACCTATGGCACTATTGGCATTATTACAAAATTAACCCACCCCTTAGATAATTAAAATAACCCATACATGACACAAGACTTGAACCTTGCTCTCTTGTATGGTTGTACATACAAGAGTCTCTTCTTGTTATCCGTATCACTAGGTTAGCTTCAAACCAAGCCTAACCAAAGCTTGAAGCAGGCTGGAATGGATTAACCCAACACTAACCTAGGGTTTGCATTTCATACTCAAAATTGGACTTGAAAAGAAGCGGACAAGTTGATGCTGTGCATAACCTAAGTTTAGAGGATTTACTAATCAAACATTAAACTGGATTAGAATGTAACCAGAACACATGGGGCTGACTGCTGACCCCCACCCAGACCCAAAGAGAAAATACAGTTTCCAGTTCGACCAAAAAAACAGGAAAAGAGAAAAGAAGAGAAAAGTTAAAAAGCTATTTGTCATTATGTATGGTGCTTGTGCACTAAGTACTAATTCACTACATTACTGTGCAATATTCTTTGAATATGATAATCTGCCTGTGTTTCATACTAGTACCACACAATCCTGATAAATATCATACGATACATATGACGTGCCAAAATTTTCCTATTACACTCATAAATCTTCTGTAATTATTGGCATAGAAACTGAATATTAGGGCCGCTGCGATTTACTAAGATCTGGCTGACAAGACTGGAACATCATTCTTGCAATAATCAGTCTTCAGTATCGATGCAAAACTGCACATGAATATCATCATTCTTTGTTTATTGGCAAGTTGGTATTAGTCTGATATAGATGCTGCTTGTCTAATTTTAAAAAATTTAAGCTGTGTGAGATAGTATTTGGCTATTTATTTATTTATTTTATTTTATTTTATCTCTCTCTCCCTATCTCTTTCTCAGAAATTGAACTATCTATTTGCTTTGTAAAGGTGACACTAGGAGAAACAAAAAATAGTCTGTACTTGCAGGTTTAATTCTAGAGCGTCACAAACTCAATTACCCAAAAAAAAAAAAAATGATTTTTAATATTTCTTCTAAGATGTTGTTTCTTGGTGTGGTCTCCTTACGTATTCTTTACATGTTCATTTAGATTCATCTTAAGCATAATATTTATGAGCTCTTATACCTGAACTGAAAGTTCATTCTCATCACAGGCAGAGTTCGAGGATACAAATGGCATGTGGATTAGTGCCCTCTTTTTGGCTACTTTGTTTCAGGATGAAAATATTGTTTTATATCCTCCCACCTTGCGGATTATACCTTCACTCACTCTTTTGCTCAGGGCTGATGAAGTGATTGACAGATACTTTGCTGCTCAGGCAATGGCTAGTCTTGTTTGTAGTGGTAGTAAGGGAATACATCTTGCCATTGCAAATTCAGGTGCAGTTGCAGGGTTAGTAACTCTAATTGGTTACATAGAATCAGATATGCCAAATCTTGTTGCTTTATCTGAAGAATTTTCTTTGGTAAGCAATCCTGGTCAAGTTGTTCTGGAGCACCTCTTTGAAACTGAAGAGATAAGAGTCGGCGCTACCACACACAAATCCATTCCTTTGTTAGTCGACCTTTTGAGACCATTGCCAGATAGACCTGGTGCCCCTTTAATTTCTGTTCGCCTGTTGACACGTATTGCAGATGGAAGTGATGACAATAAACTGGCTATGGCAGAAGCTGGAGCTCTGGATGCTTTAACCAAGTACCTATCTTTGAGTCCTCAAGACTCAGCTGAGACCAGTATATCTGAACTATTGAGAATCTTATATAGCAACTCTGATCTGCTTCTCCATGAAGCATCATTAAGCTCTTTGAATCAACTCATAGCCGTTCTGCGGTTGGGGTCAAGAAATGCTAGATTCAGTGCTGCTAGGGCTCTGCATGAGCTTTTTGATGCCGACAACATCAGAGATACTGAGTTAGCCGGGCAAGCCATTCAACCATTAATAGACATGCTTAATGCCGGATCAGAGAGAGAGCAAGAGGCTGCTCTTGTTGCCCTGATAAAATTGACTTCAGGAAATGATTCAAAGATGTCATTATTGACTGATGTGCAAGGAAACCCACTTGAGAGCCTGTACAGGATTTTATCATCCACTTCACCATTGGAACTGAAGAGAAATGCTGCACAACTCTGTTTTGTGTTATTTGGTAACTCAAAGGTGCGAGCAATGCCACTTGCCTCTGAATGTTTACAACCTCTTATATCACTAATGCAGTCAGGTACAAGTACATCAGTGGAATCCAGTGTATGTGCTTTTGAGAGGTTGTTAGATGATGCACAACAAGTTGAATATGCAGCAGCATATGATGTTGTGGATCTTCTTGTAGCCTTGGTTTCGGGGTCGAACCATCGACTTACTGACGCTAGCATCAATGCTCTTATAAAGTTAGGGAAAGACCGCACTCACTTGAAGCTGGATATGGTCAAAGACGGAATTGTTGATAATTGTCTTGATTTACTCCCTGATGCACCTGGATTTCTATGCTCCTCAGTTGCAGAGTTGTTTCGTATCTTAACAAATAGTAGTGGGATTGCAAATAGTTTGGCTGCTGCAAGAATGGTAGAGCCTCTTTTCCTGGTTTTATTCCGTCCAGATTTCAGCATGTGGGGTCAGCATAGTGCCTTGCAAACACTTGTTAATATTCTGGAGAAACCACAAAGTCTTGCAACTTTGAAACTTAGTCCTAGCCAAGTAATTGAACCTCTGATTTCATTTTTGGAATCTCCTTCTCAAGCCATCCAGCAGTTAGGCACCGAATTGCTGTCTTATCTTCTAGTGCAGGAGCATTTTCAACAAGATATTACGACACAAAATGCAATTGTACCTCTTGTGCGGCTTTCAGGGATTGGGATATTGAATTTACAGCAAACAGCAATAAAGGCACTGGAAAATATCTCTAAAAACTGGCCGAAGGCTGTTGCTGATGCTGGGGGTATTTTTGAGCTCTCCAAGGTTATTATTCAAGATGAGCCTCAAGCACCTCATGCATTGTGGGAATCAGCTGCATTGGTTCTCACAAATGTCTTGCAGTTCAATGCTGAGTACTATTTCAAAGTTCCTCTAGTGGTCCTTGTGAGAATGTTGCACTCAACATTGGAGAGCACTATTACAGTAGCTCTCAATGCCTTAATTGTTCAAGAGAGGACCGATGCTTCGAGTGCTGAACTTATGGCTGAGGCTGGTGCTATAGATGCATTGTTGGATCTTCTACGATCTCATCAGTGTGAAGAAGCATCTGGAAGACTACTGGAAGTGTTATTTCACAATGCAAGGGTGCGAGAAATGAAGATTTCCAAGTATGCAATAGCTCCTTTATCTCAGTACTTATTGGATCCACAGACCAGATCACAGCCTGGGAGGCTTCTTGCTGCTCTTGCACTTGGCGACCTCTTCCAGCATGGGGGACTTGCTAAAGCTAGTGATTCTGTATCTGCATGTCGTGCACTGATCAGCTTGCTTGAAGACCAGCCAACTGAAGAGATGAAAATGGTGGCAATTTGTGCATTGCAAAACTTGGTTTTGCACAGCAGGACAAACAGACGAGCTGTTGCAGAAGCAGGTGGCATATTGATAATACAGGAACTACTATTGTCTCCAAATTCAGAAGTTGCTGGGCAAGCCGCATTGCTGATCAAATTTTTATTTTCTAATCACACCCTTCAAGAATACGTATCCAATGAGCTGATCAGGTCCTTGACAGGTAACCTGTTATTGAAACATTTTGGTTGCACCCTTCCAGTCATGCATTTCCATATTTTTCCATCATAGATTGCAGATATTTTTAACCCTTGCTTCTATCTATCAAGGTCATATCATATATCTGAAAATTTATCCATAAGGATATACTCTTTTCTTAGATCCACTTTATCCCAGTTTTGCCAAGGGAGCAACCCCAACTTTCACTTTGAATTGGTCAAAATATTTACAATTTCTTACTGCTTATGGAGGATTAGATCCAGTAACTTGTGTCTATTGCTGGCTGATATTGCACACCATCTTAGCTATTGCAATTCTTTTTCTGATACCAGGTCCCAAGTTTAGTTCGAACTCTACTATCGGTTTGTACATAGTAAAAACCTTTTGCAACAGTTGGCTTTATTTGGCCAAGTAATTGGTGAAATAGAGTGAGAATTCTGTCTAAATTCTGTAGCACTGCCTGACTTATAACATATGTCCAGACATTATTAATCTTGTTTTTGATAAATAAGATAAATACTATGGATTTGGGACTTAAGTATGCAGGTAACATTAACTTGATTACAAACATTAATCTTTTCGTTCCCTTCTCCAAATATACTATTGAAGAATGTGTGATGCTAGTGAAGTCAGTAATGTCCCTTTTCCGATTCATAACGAATTCTAGCTTCTCATTAATTTGCTTCTGTTTTGCTATTTTCAAATGCTTACTGCATTTTATGTGGACTTTTCTGTTGTTAGTCAATATCCCTCTCTGTAATGAAAACTGTTTTGCTAGTCAGGATTTAAGAGTATAGGAACTCAACCGTAGTCCATATTATGTGGACCTGCTGTTCAGTCAATACACCAAGTTAGATGCTTAAAATTGAAGTACATATTCAAGTATAATCCATTATTAATTTTTACATAATCATTATTCAATATAAATGTTTACTTTGGCATACCATGAAGCACTGAAAGTTTTTGCCTTTTTTATGGGATAGCTCTTCTCCTTTGAAGTCATTTATGATGTTCATACATTTTAAGATATCACAAATAATTGTTTAAACTATTATAAATTTTGTTGGTTTGTGATCATTCTACATGAATTCTACTCAAGGAAAAGGTGGCATGCTTTATGCTTCATTGATCTCTATGACAAGCCTATGAAACTGCATAAAATTTATTCTCTTTTTATGGAACATATATTATAACTAGAAAATTCTTTGTCAATACATTGGCTGTAGGCCATGTGATTTTTAACATTAAAAATTTAAAGCTCAGTTTGGCTTTATGGTATTAGTGATTTTGTATTGATATCCTAGTGGAGTTTAGTTTATAATTGCTGTATATGTTCTCAACAAAATTTTAAGCTTTATTTTAGAAGATCAAAAGATATGGTGGGGATACTGTGTTTGTTCTTACCTTCAGTAACTCTTCACTATTCAGCACTTATGCAACATAATTTCAACTACTGCTTGATACCAACTCAATTACAGGGTTTTGACATGGAAAAAGTAAATGGATAAGACATAAGTAGCTACTAATATAAAAATTTATGACATATTCAGTTACAATTTGGACACTGCAACATTGTTTGGAAGCTGTGCACATTTCCAATATTTTTCTGCCTGGAGCATTTCTACTTGATGTTTATGTACTCATAGTTTATTGGAATAGGCATTAGGCATTGCGTGGTTTTCTTAGCCTGTAGCTGGTATTATTAGGTTTATAGTTTTACTGATTGGATCTATTTCTTTGTCTTTCAAATTATGTGTGTGTGTGTGTGTGTATTAATCAAGGAAAACACAAAGAATTTGTAGTTATTATTTTTTATTTTTCATAGTTTGTCCAAAGTATTAACTTATTTTATTCAAATATTAAAGTTGTCCTTGTGCCTACATTTTGGGAAGACTTCCTGTCAGACAATTTAGGTTACTGTGACACTTAGCACACCTTAGGGTATGTTCAGGAATCCCAGTTTTGCAACAGTCAGTACTGAACCTCAATGCTAAAAATTCCTTTGATTGGTAACTTGTTGGGATTCACTTCTTTTTGGGTAAAAAAAATACTTTAAGAATTAAAGGGAGGCACCATTGCCTATACACCAAGCATCATTACACAATAATTTTTCCAAGCACAGGGGAAGAAAGGAAGAACATGTAATGGTATTAGTTCTCTATTAAGCCCATGTTTGGCCAGCTCCTGAGCTACTGAGTTACCCATTCTCCTTAAATGAATTAAGGAGATTTTCTCAAAGTAGGAATTTATATCCTTGCAATCTTTAACAAAATTTTTTGTTAGCCATGTGCTATCATCTTCCTGGTTAGGAGTTCAATTGGCTCTTTGAAGGCACCTTCCAAAATAAATTTCTCCACCCCAAGTCCTTCTCTATAAGCAGTCCCACAATGGTTGCTTGGTTTTCTGCTACTAGAGGGGTATTAGATCTCTGACTTTTAGCTCTTGCTAAGATTAGAGATCCCTTCCCATTTCTAATGACTATGCCCAAACCTGCTCTATTCTTTTGGTGGATGTGGCCCCATCGAAGTTGATCTCTAAATTGTTGTCCTGTGGTTGGGTCTGTCTTTGATACTGATCAGATACCACTCTCACTGGCTGAGCATTTCTAATTTCCTTCATTTCCTGAATCATCCTAGATCATAGATACAAGATATTGAACCTATTGAAATCAGTGTTATCAACATCCATGAAATTTTGACTTTTCCATGTCTCTAATGTTCTCTTGGGTGGCTCACCTTCCAGACTTTCGTAATGTTAAATTTTATAGTTGGGTTATGAAATGGGATTCTTTAGTCTTTGCTAATTGTCTCTAGCAACTGTAATTCTTGTGCAGCTTTTTGAAGTTCTGCCCCTTAACAAAGTTTTCGTTATCTACAAAAAAAAAAGCTTGTGGTTTCAATATTTTCTACATTAAGATTGAAACACTCTTTAAACCTATCGGCAATGGATGAACAGCTAGTACCATCACTTCATGAAGAAGCAAACCATACTCTTTAAACGTAGGGGCTATTAAATAAACAATGGATAGTTAATTTGGGTTCTATTTTGCACATTGGACATATATGATCAACTTTAAGCTTCCTTTCAATTATATTTTCTTTAACTGGTAGAGCCTGTTTACAAGCTCTCCATATTTGGTGGTATATCTAGGCTTAGGCTCCCATATCTTATTCCATGGCATGTCAGGTGAGGGACAATGAGGCACTGAAATCTGTGATGATATCACCACATGATATACTAATTTAATAGTAAATTTTCCTTTCCTTACCAAAACCCCTTATGAACTAGTCTTGGTCCAGTCTTATGGGGTTCTTAGCATTAACTATTTCTTCCTGGGAGAAAGAATATTATTGATGTAGAACAATATAAGAAGGTGCCAACATTGATGTAGGATATTCTCAAAAGCCTCACAAAGTTGTTAGTTTAATAATACGGAAGCAAATAGAACTCAAAATTGAATGTATAACACACAAAAAGCCACAAAATTAGAGAATATAATAACTGAAGTAGAGTTAGAGGGGTAGAGGACAAAAAAGGAGAAGAAAAGAGATTAAGAAGGGCAAAGGGAAATTCTAGAAGTTCTATGTGAAACCCACGAAATAACCAAAATACCCCTGGTCGTGCTTTATAAAATTATGTAACTTTCCAGATATTTTTTGACATGTATAGGGTGCTACAGTTAAAATTTCTAGTGAATATGATAAGATTTAATTTACGAAGCTAAATAAATATCAGTCCAACTTGAATCTTAAACAAGAACACACACAAAACCTGTGAGCTATCTTTGAAATTAAAGGGGGAAAGAAGAGGGGAATTAGTGGGGAGGATGAGAGCTTTTGTAGGAGATCCTATGGGGATTAAAACTCTATCAAAGAAAAGAAAAGAAAGAGGGCTCTAGGGTGGTTACTCAAATGTTTAAGAAAATACTAATCCAAGATTTTTCAGATTTTAATAGAGAATGGGTTAAGTACAAAATAAGAAAATAGCACTAAAGTTTAAGAGCTTGAAAGGAAATCACCATATTTTAATTAAAGTTTAAAATAGCTAATAAAACCTGTAAATACCTTGAGTATGAGCCCCACGAGATAGAGCAGAAGGGAAGGTGAGGTGGATACTCAAACGTGCACTAATTTGTTATAATCCATGAATGAAATATAGAGGGAGTCTATGGTAGAGGCATCACCCTTGGAGGAAGGAAAATGCCCATAGCCACTTGGGAGACCTCTGAATCTCAACACAATTTTTTTAATCAAACTTCATTGTATTAACTATTAATCAAGGGGAGGGGGCGCCTTTAAATAGGCTTTAACCTATAGAATTTAGAAAGTACAAAATTAGAAATTTTCTAAACTCCTAAACTTTGGAGATCAAGTATTACTAAAAATTTACTTTTCAAATTTAGAAATTACTAAAAACCTTAAACTTGCTGCCTTAAACATACTAAAATAAAAAAACCTTCTAAAATATTACTTTCCTAAAGTCTAAAACTACTAAAAATTAAGACTTTCTAAAACTCAATGTTGTAAAAACATTATTCCCACAACTCTTTGATAACTCTATAGTAATTTAGTCATAACTTTCCTAAATCACTTCAGATTTGCACAATCTTGGTCTCATTAGATAAGTAACTGAATAACCTCTCTAATGATGCCAAAATCAAACCAAAAGGACAAGTTTTAACCCTTGAAAACTTGGGCTAAAAGTAACTAATGGGATTAAAACTTACAATAAAAAAGAAAAGAAAAGAAAAGAAAAACTAAACTGCCAATTGCACTATTGGCCTTATTACAAAATTTCAAGTAAACCCACATAACATGTACATTTAAATTTGATGCTCATGTGTGGCGGCACATACATCAGTCTTGCATTATTGTCTGCATCAATTACTTCCTTCATCATACATATCCACTACTTTTTCCACTCCACAATATATATATATATATATATATCTTGGAATTCTAATATGAATTCCTCTATTGTGGGGATCTATGGGTCTTTCCATATTTTTTTATGTTTGATCCTTCCCTTACTTCCCATTGAATCCCTTTCATCAATAAATCTTTTCCTTTATTAATACTCTTCCAAATCCATGTCACCCTTGGGAAATCGATTGATTTTAGGATTTTCACCCATTTTGCTTTAGGGTTGGAGATTATTCTTAATGCTTGTTTAATCTTGAAGAGCTAAATTGAAAGCAGGCAAATCTTTCAATCCCAATCCCCCATCTTCTTTGTTCCTCCTCAAGTTTTCCCATTTAACCAAGTTTATTTTCTTGTCTGTCTCCTTCTATCTCCACCAAAATTTTCTTTTTATTGAAGCCATTTTGTTTTTTAATTATTATTATTTTTTTCCAGAGAAGGCTGTTTGTTGTTGTTGTTGTTGTTTTCCGGAGAAGGATGCAAGGCATTGCATACGCAGGAATAAGTCTTAGGAACTGATTTTAATAAAATTTTCTTATCCACTTGATTTAGAAATTTTTCTTTCCATCTTTGATTTTTTTATATGCTTTTTCTTTCCATCTCTAGAAATGGGGGTAAGGCTGCGTATATCTTGCCCTCCCCAGACCCCGCGTTAGCGGGACACTGGGCCACCCTTTTTTTTATATATATACAATTTGATACCTAATGAGTCATTATAGATTAATAATTATATCATAATACCGTAGGTTGTGTAATTGTGTTACATATAATTTTTTTTAGGTTATGTTACGTATTATGAAATAGCTGAATTCTGTTAACATCCTAAATCCTAACCAACCCTTAACCCTAACTCATTGTTGTCTGTTTCTTCTCCCCAAGGGCCATCAGCTGTTCGTTTATCCCTAAGGGCCAATACAATTCAGCTCTGAAGATCGTCTGCAAGCAACCAATAAGCATCCCATCTCTCTCTCTCTCTCTCTCTCTCTCTCTCTCTCTCTCATTGCCATGTTCAGCTATTTTTTTCTCCTCCCCCAGGACCAATGTAGAGCCACAGACTATTAGGGTTTTTTACAGTTCATCTCGATTCCAATTCCAACTCTGCAGATCACATGCAAGCAACTAGTACACATCGCATATCCTCTCTCTCTCTCTCTCTCTCTCTCTCTCTCTCTCTCTCTCTCTCTCGTATTTCTACCATCCATCCCTCTCTCTCTCTGCTCTCTCTCATTTTTTTTTTTTCTATTCTTTTTTTTTATCAGCAAATCGATCAATCTAGACCATAGAAAATTTGATGAATTTTTGTAATCAAATATATCCATATTTGTATCCGACATTCGGCTAACTTAACGGATACAAAGATAAACCTACTTTTGAAATATCTGCCAAATATTAATCAAATTCAAATATATATGATAAAATAAATGAACCGAATACAGAGATGCCAATATCCAGTTCATATTTGGTTTATTTGCATCCCTAACCACCAGGGTAGAGCAATAATTACCAAGGCTCCAATTTCAACCAAATTTGTTTATCATGCTCTCTTTGTTTTTAGTTACCCATAGTTTCTCTTCAAAAACAAGATTCTCTCAAATGGATGCAGGTAAGATACCCAACACAACACTATATTTGCACAATTGTTGGGAATCGACCATCATGTTCTACACAACATAGGATGTGGGACTTCCTCAAGACTAGCCTACTATGTTGTGGGTATTTTAGGGGTCTGTCCCCTTTCTTTTTTGTTTACTTTTTCTTTTTCATCGTTGAATCCTCTTATAATCTCTCTTCTTCTTTCCCTTCAATGAAATCCAGCTATTCATTAAAGAAAAAAAAAAAAGAATGGATGTGGAACTTTTCCCTCTCAGTTCAATGCAATTAATAACATTAAAAGAGAACTAACACAGAACAGGATTCAGACCATACTCAAATTTGATTGAATTATGCAGGGGGTATTTTGGGCATTTTTTTAAATTTTTTTGTCAAACAATCTATTTTTAATTTTGTTAGTTTGAGTTAGTTTGAGAGTTTCTATTTATTTCCAAGTATAGGTTATATTTATTTTTGTAAGGAAAGTGAATGATCTATTTGTCACTTTTCAAACCAAACTTATCCATTTGACATAATTTCGGTGTCATAGAAAAGGTTATTTAGTTCCATTTCCAATGAATTCAAGATCTTGCAAATCTGATGTAATTTCAAGAAGTTATGGTATCACTTTAGGATCTCGAGTTTCACTAGACTGAAGCGACTAGGAGGTGGAGTAGTTGGTGAATCTTCCAGATCAATTGAGAGTTCACAAGCCTAACCCAAGGGCGAGGATAGTAGAGTTTGGACCAAAGAAAAGAAAGATAAATTCTCAGTCAAGTCTTTTTGTTCTGTTTTGGGTAGGTTGTTCCGTTCTCCACTAACCCATAAGAGTATATGTTACAAAGGAATTCCTTCAAAAGTGGCCTTCTTCATAAGAGCAAATGATGCAAAAGAATTCCTTCAAAAACAGCTTTCTTCCTTTGCAACTCCGTCTTGGATAAAATTCTCACCATAGACCACTTGAAAAGGAGAGGGTGGAAATTAGTATAGAGATGTGTAATCTGTAATCTACTATTCAGAGGAAGAATCAGTGGACCACTTGTTTATGCATTGTGTACTCACTCGTTAATTGTGGAGTTCCTTCCTTGATCATATAGGGGTGCTATGAATTTTCCCGAATATCTTTAGAAACTTACTCTCCGGCTGGTTCATAGTAGGTATAGAGGAAATCACTAAAGCGCTTTGGGATTATCTTCGTGAAGCTCTTTGTTGGAATGTATGGAAGGAGAGAAACAGAAGAATCTTTGATAACAGAGTTGCTAGCCTTGATGGTCATCATGCCATTATTTTCAACCCTATTCATACTTTGTGTTCAATTAAAAAAGACTACGACATTGACCAGTGGGGTATGTTGTGGTCAGGAGAGATCCCTATTTTCACGAGGTAGCTTGTTTTAGCATTTTGTTTGTTTCGTTTTTTTCCATTTGGTGGTGTTTGTTTTTTCAATGTTCTGTGTTCACTAGTAATGCAGAAGCATCTAATGAAGACTAAGAAGGGGTTGCTACAAGGGGTTACAAAATATAAGAGTAGAATAGAATGTCATTTGTTTTTTAACCTATTTGCAATAAGGCCTGGGGTATTTTTGAGAGATGCTAGTAGGGTTTCGATTGACCCCAAACTTGATTTTATTTTAGTTCTTAATTTCTAAAGAAAAAGGGTAATGTATGGTTTCTTTTAAGGATGGTTAGGGTTTGGAAAGGGAATATCGAAGAAAGTTTGGGTTTCCAAAAACCCAACACTTGGGGAAACTATAAATCACCCCCACCCCCCATCAAAAATAAAATTAAAAAAATAAAGCATTACGAGTTTTGAATTCAAAGTGGCTGTGCAACTGGTATTTTCTTCATTGTCTACTTGGTTGAGGCCGGGCCTCCCCAAACCCCTTCTTCTTTATTTCTTCTTCTTAGTTTTTCCTCTCTTTTTCTTGTTATCTCTTCCTTGTATACAATCTGAACAGATGAGTGACTATGATTGGAATAACCTACGGTTAGTTGTTACAACTTGAGAGTGCTAGAGGCTGCAACTAATACACCTGGAGTTCTGCCCTAGGACAGCTACTAGCATAAAGACCCATTCTGGAGAAAAGGTTTCTTTGCAGAAACCTCCTTTACGATTGGTGCTGCTGTTCTCTCTATTCTCTCCTAAGAGAGGAGTTGTTGCCTGCGTATCAACCCTGTTGGTTGGAATTGTTTCCAGAATTCTCAGTCACAGAGATCTATCATCCTTGCTTCTGCTACAGTTAAGAACCCCTTCTGAAGTACTCGTAGTTGTAGGATATTAGTTTCTTAGAAACCCTAAAAGTACTGAACTGGATTGTTAATCTGTTCTGAGTTCTAATTGAGAGCTCTACCATCGATACTTGCTAAAAGTATTGGTACTTAACTGGTTCTTTGTTTTCTGTATTCAAGTTACCTGCCTCTTCTAAATTGATGAGTTGTTGAAACCCATTTGAGAAGGCTACAGATTTACTGTTGTACCGTATTAGGACAGACCTGAGTTTCTCTTTGTTAATATTAACTGTCAGTTTGGTCTGAGTTTTGGTAGGTTAAATCCTTACCAGTACCTCTATAAGCCTGCAAAGTTTCAAGTGATTTGGATAAGTTTAACCTGATTTAGTTTATGGTTTAGACTGCTGCCCAGATTTTCGAACAAATATAGTTTTGGATTACATTGGTTTGGACCTCCTTACACCCATCTATTGCTTTCATTTCTTTCCTAAGTTGAACCTCAACTTGGGCCCGCAACCTACAGCCTTTGTAAGGACCCTAAGGCCATCAACATCAATTGGCATCAGAGCAAACAGATCCTTGTTGCTTGACTCCTCTCATTCTTTACAATGGTAAGCAACAACGGATTCATGACTCAAGTGGTGGACATGGAAGACCGAATGGGCAGCATGGAAGAAGATATGGGAATTTTAGAAGAGAGAATGCACTCCTTGAAATGAGGCATGCAAGAACTCCTTCAACGAGTTCCATGTCAGCTCAATGAAGCAATAGGGCATCGCCATGATGATGAGCCAAGGAAACTTGCTCCACAGAATTTTGATTATGACCTGAGGTTGGATATCCCTGATTTTTCACGTCAGGAAGGCCCAGAAGTGTTTCTAGACTAGCTCCTAGCAACTGATAATTACTTCGGCCTGAAGCCAGTACCCGAGAAAAAGAATGTGCTATTAATCACTACCCGACTGAGAGGGTTGGCTACAGTGTGGTGGGACAACTATTATATATCAGCACAAACTGAAGGGACAACCTCCTATAGCTAACTGGGAGGGAATGAAGACATCCATGCACACTCGTTGTGCACTCCTATTTTATCTCAGGATCTTGTACATCCAGGTCCATAATTTGAGGCAAGGAAGTAGAGATATGTCAGCTTATACCACTGAATTTGATGAACTTACTTTGCGAGCTCAGTTGAAGAAGCCTATGGAGATACACAAGTGACTTTACCTGAGCCCATACCACGCAAGCTGAACTAAGATCAAGTTAATGACAAAGGGTGAAGATAAACGAGTGACTCTACCCAAGACTTGAACTCAACACCTGAGATCCATAGGATTCCTGAGCCGCAGAAGAACTTAAGGCAACAAAGTGGGGCATGCTTCAAATGCAAACTTCCAGGACATTTCATTAGAGATTTCCCACATGTGCTGAGGAGCCAGACTTTAAAGATGCCTACAACACCAAATCAGAAGAAGAAGAGGATGAAGAAGTCCATCGAGTTTGTATAATAACAAAGTATACCCCCAGGCAACCCATGCAACCTCAAGGCTGAAAGGAAGCAAAGCTTCAGATAGATATTTTTCGACAACAGGCAATGACCTTTTTATGGATAACAATTAAAGTGTATTAAAGTAGAAAAAAGAAATACAAGAATGTACAAGTATATATCAAGGAACTGAAACCTATACCCTCACTCCAACCCCATATACAACCATATCTCCCCATGTGCAAAATGCCCCACACCTATACAAGACACACATTCAACAGAGATAAAACGTTAAAAGACTCCTACTAATAAGGAAGAGAGTCCCCCATTTTGCAAATTTATCCACCATTGAATTTTGACTCCTCAACACCTGATGAAGATCCACTTGTAGCTCACGCACAAGATCTCCTCCCTCATTAACCAAGTGATTCAAATGCCACATGCCATTTGATTTTCTCAAGTCCCAACTTACGATTGACCTCGAGTCCCCCTCCATGAAGCATTCTTTCATTCATTTTGCTTTAAGCATACGCAAACCTTCAAGGAGACTCGTTAATTCAGCTCTAATGGATTCATTCCACCATATACCAATAACATTGCAATGGTCATCCATGTTGTTGCGGATAGTGGGTCTAGTGTCAATTTAGTATCCTCAAGGCTGGTAAAGTTGCTGCCATACAGAGATCTAAAGATGGACAGGCCAATTGTTATAACCGCTTGCACGACGGGCTATCAGGAATGCTTGAACGAAGTGGTTTAAACAACCTTCCAATTAGGCAATTTTCATGCTACGGCTTACTGTCATGTAAGTCACTTCAACACCTGCGAAATGATTTGGCAGCCGTGGCAGAGCCTTAATCAAGTTTTGTATGATCCTGCAAAGAATGCCATCACTATCTGCTTGATGCGGACATCGTGAAGAGACTATTGTATGTGCCCCCACACAATAGGGCCAGATTCAAGTGTTGTGCCATGTGTGCTTTGATTCAAGTCTTTTAGGGGTAGGATAATCATGTAATAAGGCCTTTTGTGCCAAGGGGTTTTTTGGGGTTTTATTCTTAAGAGTACGTTTGTAATAAGGCTGAAAAGCCAAGGTTATTTAGTTTTTACAAGGCTAGTCGACAGCTATTATTCTTGTCATTATTTGACCCTCAAATCAACATGTGGGGCCCTCTAAGTGTGCTGGTCGACAGCTCCAAGAGTCCTCAGTTTTAGTAGTTTTAAGTTTAGAAGGTCCTAGGAGTCAAGGAGTTTTAGTTGTGTTAGAAGTTTCTAAATATGGTGATTCTAGTTCTTTTTAAAAGGCTGGTTGACATGTAAGAATCAGCTATGAATTATTGAAGAAAAAAAGTGTGGTTCGTTGGGTTTTATCCCCTCAATCTCCCCCCTTTCCTTGGTTTAGCCGTGAGGCTCCCACTAGGATTCTATCCCTAGACTCTTCTTCCTCTATCTACTTCTTCTCCTTCTTTTATCTTCTTCTTTCCTCTCCTTGATTCTCATACCTTATTATTCTCCTGGATTCTTCATTCATCTTCTTCTTTTCCATCTCATCTACACTTTCCGAGGATTGAAATCGCCTAGGAAGACTGTAGAATGCTACTGGATTTCTGGATTTAAATAGAATTGGATATCATACAATCTATCTACTTGTTGGGTCAAGGTAAGCCAAATCACCCATTAATTGAGCAGGTATTTTGATATACTTTATTTAGCATTTTCTATCATATCCATTGTTCTTCTGATTCCATACCTTCCACTTGAGTAATTATGATTTCAACAAAAGTTTTCATGATAAGATAAACTTTGTTCTTGAAGTTTCTTAATGACAATTCTGGGTTTCCTTTATCATTGAAATCGCCCCCTCCCCCCATAATCCCTAGTTCTCTTGCTTTCTAAGGTTTTCATTCATAATCCCTTCTCTATCTTCTCCCTTTCAATTCTTTCTAATCCTCCCCTCATTATATCAATTTTCTTCTTATGAACTATTGCAACATCCATAGATTGGATGAACCAGAGGTACCACTTATGGAGGCCCAAGCCCAAAATCAAGAAGTCATAGAGATGTCGCACATGGGGTGGAACATTTTTTTTTTAAGTGTTTTCATGTAATAAGGCCTTTTGAGCCACTTTTATTGGTTTTTTTTAATTAGAGGAATGAGTATCTAATAAGGCTTCATAGCCAAGGGCAATATGAGGTTTCATGGGAAAGTAGACAGCTCATTCTTTAGTCTTTTTGTGAGTTGAAAAGTCAACAAAAGGGGCTCTATTTGTTGCTAATCGACAGCCATAGAAAACCCATAAGTTTAGTCTTTTAAATATTTGGGGGTTTTACTTATTTCCAAGAAGAATATGTTTCTTTATCTTTTAGAAAAGTGAAAGTTCTATTTCCGTCAATTTTCTTTAGGCCTTATTTTGGAGGGTCAAAGCTGACCTATTCAGCTTGAATTTGGTGTCATTTGAAAAGCTATTAAATTATCAATTCAACAAGTCCAAGATCTTACAAATCATATGTGATTTTGAGAAATTAAAGATAAAATACAAGTAGGGTACCACTTTGTGAAGGAAATTTACTCTTTTAGAGTTTTATTTTTTAAGTCTAATAAAAGCTATTAAATTATCAATTCAACAAATCCAAGATCTTGTGAATCAAATGTGATCTTGAGAAATTATAGCTACAATACAGGTAGCATATCACTTAGTGAAGGAAATTTATTATTTAGGAGTTTTATTTTTTATTTATAATTAGAGTAGATTTGGAAGTCTGGAATGTAAAAGCAATATATACACTTAGTAACTCAAATTTTTGAGAAATGATTGATTGAGTGAATTAATTTTAGAAGAAGCAAATTGCTAAAACTCTTGGAAGTGTGAATGCCTTAAACCCTAGGTATGATTGCCTCGACAGTAACCAATATGATTCTAGTTGGTATCTTCCTCTCTCTTTCTCTATTCTTTTTTTTTTTTTTTTTGCAAAATCCTTTTGTTACACAGCCTACAATCAACCCTTAATTCTTTCAAATCTTTTAACCCTAACCCAATCTCATAAACCTTTGTCATTAAATCCCTTAGAAAAGTTAGTTATTTCGTTAACCCTACCATTGAACCTATTGATCCTACATCAATTTGGCATCAAAGCACTAGATCATTTACTTTGATCCTGCATCAAGAACCTGTATGAATGTACTATGTACATGTGTACGTATGTGGCCTATGTGCATGTGAAGGTAAAGCTTAATTTTGAACCATAAGATAAATGTATTATTTTTTTGGAACTTTTTCAAGCACAAATGGAATATTTTCTGACCACAAATATTCAAGCTGATATTTTGTTTACTTGATCTCTAAGGTGGGGCCCATCCAACAATGGGTTTCAATCCTATTGTCATGAGACACTTGGCAGGTTACAGGGCACCAGATTGTTCTATACCTCCCTCCCTCCCTCCCCCCCCCCCATCCCTCTAATGTAGAATGACAGCCAAGAATCTCAAAAAACATAAGATATGTAGCGGAAACAAGAAGAAGGTTAACGAACCAAGAATTTAACTTTAGCACACTTTGATTGGGATTCTCTTATGTATTAAGCTTGGAGTACTCTTTTTCAGTTTGATTTTACTTGTTGTAGCTTGAACATTTCTCATGCTGTATTTCTCTTTTTGTTGTTTAATATTATTTACCTTACCTGCTTCAAAAAAAGAAAGTATCAAAGATTTAATGAAAATTGAAAAAGAAACTCGATTAGAGAGGTTTGGAATAATTGAAACAAGAAAAAGATGAAGAAAAGATAAGAAACGCAAAAGGACAATTTTGTAATTTATGGGTAGACCTGAAATTACTAAAATAACCCTAATTGTGTGTTAGAAAATTATGAAATTTGGCAAAGTGATGTGGGTAATCACCTACTACCTCACAAGCCCTTGGACATCAACATCCATGGGTTCAAGTTTAGGCACCAAAACTTGAAGAAGAGAAGTTTCACTCATGGAGAGCAAAAAACCAACCAAAAACTTTATTAATTCCCTCATACCATGTACAAAAACGTGCCGCTCATATATAGGCTCACAAATTCAAGAAAATGACAAGAAACCAAAACAGAAACTCCTAAACCACTAGCTTACTTGATTCCGAAGACCTTCCTAAACTCAAAAATACTAAAACATTCACCTCCTAAAAACAAAAACAGCCAACATCAAACCCCTCTAAAGGATTTTGACCAGCACTCTAAGAGGACCCCACTAACTTTTTTTTTTTTATTTGCTAAATAACATGACTGGTATTAAGATAGGAAGAAGGGAAAAGTTACAAGTAACCCACATATATTGGGCCCAAACCAACACAAGGATGGTCCCCCTTATAGACTAAGGGAGCATTCCACAAGAGAATATCTTAAATTAACATTTCCTCATCTAGACAACCCACAAAAGTAATCTCTTTTTAGACCCCCCCACTTTGACTTGTTGACTCTCTAAAATTATTAAAATATCATTGACAATAATGTCTTATTACAAAAATACCCAAAAACAAAAATTAAAATGTCATATAGGTCATAAACTCTATTAACTCATAAAACATTAAGTAAAATAGTAAAATAACTCTAAAAGACTCCATATGTCCCAAAAATGTTCCTCCATGTATCTCCATGTGTTTTCTCATGTAGATCCCACAATGACTCATGTGTGGGTCCCACCTTGCCTACAACATCCACTTTAAACCCCTCTTATTAGAAAAAACTAAACCTCGACTCTTGTAGAGAAAAATGATCAGCATCATGGAGAATCTCGAATCACATAACCATATACCAAATTCTCCATCAATCTGATTATGATATAGATTCGTCTTCTTGCAAGCACCTGATATGGGATACACCTTATAGTATACATCATATGTCTTTTGATAAATAGATGATAATGGAAAAAATTCATAATACCCGTCTATCATCTCAATTATAGCCATCTGAGAGTAATGTAACTATGGGAAAACTAGTGTATCCATTAGCTTAATTTATACCTCGTTCTGAATAGAAGCTTGATCTTCATCTAATGGTTGAACATAAACTGGCTCAACAATATCTGGAAACATCATAGACTTATGAGCTGGTATGTCTACCAAGATGGACTGGAGCTAGAACTTCATCAAATGGTTAGTCACAAACTGGGACAACAATGGAGCATTCATCGATGATCATAATTAATTCATCAGATAACTTATCATAAGTCACATTAGTCATCTCATTACTAGTCTAATCCGAATCCTACACAACAAGAGCATCACTTTTAGCTATAAATTAGTCTTCCCCACTAATGTCCTTATCTATGCCCTTTTTTTTAACTTCATGAACTTCAACCTCAAGCTTTTCTGACACACTTTGGATCCCATTTGTATATACTACTTCAGGCTTGGAATCAACCACCTTCATACTCTTCTGTTGAATATAAAGTTGGAGTTTGTCAAGTGTAACTTGTACCTTCTTTGTACTTTCCCAAAGTGCATCACATGTAAAAGAGAAGCTTTCTGCCCTTCTTATAATATCATCAAGTTCTTTCGTATCTAACAAGTCTAGAATAAATGGTTCCACATCAACAGGTCTGACTTGGAATTGATAAGATGCTCCCATATTACAAATCCGAAGAATATTAGATGGCTGGTTAAATTTGGCTTTCCTCCCATCCAACCATACCCTTCCTAGAATCATTGGATGATCCGTTGAAAGGCTTTTTATCAAAGTAACACTTAGCACCATCAATAAATTCTCCGAGCTCAAACTAAACAATAAAGTAATCATCTTTATAATAACAAAATGATCTTGTTTTGCAATGTAGGGAAAGTCTCGTAACCAAACCAGGAGATATGTAATTGTTTTCATATTGATTACTAAAAATGACCCTAATTAACCTTCCATGTGGGAATGTAAAAGGGTGCTCAACTGTGTAACCCATTGGCTTACATCAGCTAGCTAAAGATCATCCATAACAAGTCAATCAACAAGCACTAAGGTGATTCTGAAGTCTTCTGACAGCAG
Organism: Platanus orientalis; assembly: GCA_025762735.1. Classification (NCBI taxonomy): domain Eukaryota; kingdom Viridiplantae; phylum Streptophyta; class Magnoliopsida; order Proteales; family Platanaceae; genus Platanus; species Platanus orientalis. The sequence continues at coordinate 1,395 of JAOXJP010246927.1, read as the reverse complement.
CAGTCAGAAGACTCCAGCACTGGAATAAGGATTGAGATGTGTGAGAATATGTGATATACAGAACATATACTTCAGCAGCAGTCAATGCCTCCTCTCCTATAGGACTACGAATCAGCAGTAATGGCCAATTGAATACCAGTGGACTGGACTGAAAACTCCAGCAAGTATACCCAAGTAATCCTTTCAAATTAAAAAAGGACTGAATGATGATGAGTATATGCAAGTAATCCCTTCAGAAAACTCCAGCAGCAAAATTCAGAAGTCTTCTGACAGCAGCACCACAATGGTCTATCTTGGGCAGCAAGCATTCGGGCACAGGGAACTAAGTCTGATGTGATTCTGGAGCAATCACACTGAAACAAGTCTAATCCGATAGACAACACACACACCTGTACCAATCCTAGGATATGTTGATGTTCAGGAACACAGTAATAGCGATGGCAGCACTGTAGGATCTAGGGGCAGCAACCAGTAGGAGATGTAACCAGTCCTCAAAACCAAGGAACCCAATCATTCAGCAGTAATTAATGCACAAAAGCTCCAAGTAGCATCACCTTGACAAAGCATCAAACACTCTGTGTGCAACTATGTCCACACAGCCATAGAAACAAGAAGGGGTTGGTGAATCTCTTCGAAATCAAGTAAAGATTAGTGCTAATGAAGTTGTAGGGATCAAAGGATTAAGTTCAAGGCCAGCAGGCTGTAAAGCTTAGGTGTCTTTAAGAAACATAAGAACAAAAAATAACCTCACATAATCTATCAAGTGACTACAAGGATCTAGAAGATCAATTTCTGTAGTATATTAACAGATCTGTATACACTTGGAAGATGATCTCGTGTCTCCAAATCACGCAAACAGCATGAGTATATCTCTTGTATAATCTGTAGCGGCTTTCACACCAACAATTGATTAAGCAAACAGCATATAAGTCAATGTGATTTTTCCCATCAGCATTAAGTAGAACCACACGATTGTCAAATGAGCAACAGTTCTTCATTTGAAAAAGAATACCCGCAGAAATCAATGATACAGTAAGTCCTCAATACTCTCAAGGACTCCAACTAATTGGGATTAATTGAAACCTGGCTCTGATACTAAATTCGATGTAGAATCACAGCCAAGAATCTCAATAAAACATAAGATATGTAGTAGAAACAAGAAAGTTAAAGAACCAAGAATTAAACTATAGCACACTTTAAATAATCAAGATTTAATGAAAATAGAAAAAGAAACACGATTAAAGGGGATTAGAAGAATTGAAACAAGAAAAGATGGAGAAAATAGAAGAAAGAAATCCAAAAGGGCAATTTTATAATTTATGGGCAGAGGCCCAAAATATCCCTAGTCTTGTGTCAGCAAATTCTAAAATTTGACAGGGGGATTCTAACATATAT
>JAOXJP010246917.1:0-22487 GCA_025762735.1 Platanus orientalis | reverse complement strand
GCTACCATGGATTTTTGGTTCGTTAAGTTGGATCATTAGTCTAGGTGTAACAATAAATCAAGATATCAAAGAACAAAGTATAATAAAGGCCAGCTTAGATACAAAATAGTCTCCTGTGGAGCCTTGTAGAAGACCAACTGAAGGTTAATTTCTTGAACCTGGCTGCTAAGAAGTCTATAACTGCAACAGTCTCCTATATGTTAGAGTCGCCCCATTCCCAAAATCCAACTCTTGTCCCACTGTGGTCATTGCCATTCTGTGAACCTGGTACTGCATGCAGGTTCAGAGACTGGCAACAGCTACAGCCAAGCCAATACCATTGCATCCAAGTAATGACCCTCAAAGGCTACAACCAAGAAAAAGAAAATTCTTTCAACCATTTCTACTCAGAAAAGAATTCTGTAGAGTTTCAACTCAAAACACGCTTAGAGGTTGGAGGTAGCAAATAGAGACCAAAGCCTAAGGAGAGATGGTCCAATGGAGAAAGCTGCCTATAGAAACTCAGGCTGTAACCGGGTCACTTTGAACTGGAAACATTATGATGATGATAAGGGAATAAGTTGTACAGTCCCAAGTGGATTCTATGAATCTGTGAGATTCTGGGAAATTAAACATTCCATTAATAGTTGAAGGGAATACCTAAAGCATGTTAAATGGTCAATGAGCAAGAGCCCAGGCCTTGAAAAACTCCTTCACCAACAAAATTATGAATTTCGACATTTTTTTGAATTTTGATATAGATTTACTCATATTTTAAGAGGAAGGTAAGTAGAGAAGTTATCTAAAAGAGCTCTCAAATTAATAGAGAAGCCATGTTCTCTATTAAGCATCCAAATTACAAACATAGAAACTAGCTACTCTAAACAACGGGTGTAATTTTCTCATGAATTAAAGAGTCATTCCAATTTTTTACATGTTTAAATTTTCCATGGAAACTTAAAAGAGAGAAAATCTGATGACAATAGTAGCAGGTATTATAATGTCAACTTGGAAGACTAGAAAGCCTACCTGCTATGTTGGTTGGCACTATGAAATTAAAACATCTCTTGCACAGTGTCTTTTGGCTCCAAGAAAGTGAACTCTTCCACAAGCTGCAAAAGAGCCTAACATTTACAGTAGGAAAAAATTCAATCCATTGATTACAACCCATATGAATGGCTTACGAAGAATTTAAAGCTTCTCAAATTTAATCATGGTGAAATTTCCATTAGAGTTGCCAAAGAAAATGAAATAAAACAAAGATTTCAGATTTAGATATCCATCCACTCTACCAAAGGATACTGAATAGATAACGCTCCCACCAATCCAACATGTATAGTCTGAAAGTAACATTGCATGTGTGAGGTTAAGGAGATTCTACGCTTGTTAGAAGCTTGCCTTTGTCACATTTCAAGAGAGAAAAATGAAGTTGCTGGTAAGCTTGCTAGATGGGAGGTGGGGTTAGGTGAAATCTTTATGGGTTCCTATGTCTGATTGTATTTAATGAAGATGAGATGAGACCTTACTTCAGTAGATGTATTGTTGCTGTCTTCATCTATATCAAAATTGCTTAAATGTTTCCTCAAGCTCCTGTCTTGGGATTTAACTGTCACCTTCCCATTTTCTTCGACCTCTCTGTAGAAATTCAAAATATGAAAGAGAATTATAATCCAAGTCACCTAAACTTGAAAATAAACTAAAAAAATAATACATTAACTTTTAATAAATAATATGAAAGAGAATTATACCCAAATTGGCAAACAGATATCTTGCGGATTATAAACTTAAGATAATTAAAAATTTATCAATGTTGTTCCATACTTTACCTTGTAATTCTCTAGCTTTCTCCTTATAACCCATGGAATTTCTCCTATTCCCAATGAGAAAGATCCTATGTACACCTAAGTGCAATGAACAAACTTAGACATGATTAAAAACCAAAAGATAAAAGATAAAAAAATTATTTTGCAAGAAACAACATCATTATTTGCTAAGTAACAACAATGTTCCTTTTTATAATGCACTTTTATGCAAATACTACTATCCAATTACCAGGATTCGAGTTACACAAGTAGTGGGACTGCTGTGAGTGACAATTCATGGACCTGATGCAAAAGGATCCAATGAATTATCTAAAAATTTAAAAAAAAACGATACAATGAATTATCCCAAAAAAATAAATGATACAATGAATTATCCAAAAAAAAAAAAAAAAATGATGTAGTGAAGGGCTGAAAAAATAAGTGTAAATCTAAAATCATCATTACCTCCCCAGCTGCGTCAACATTATCTAAGGTGAATCTGGGTAAACTTAGCTATGAATTCTGAAATGGGTCTTTAAATTTATTCCAAATTATAGAGTTTTCAAAGGAAAAATGGCGCCCAAATCTGGACAAGGTAAAACCAACAAAGGCAAGGGAGAGAAGAAGAAGAAAGAAGAGAAAGGTTAGTCCTTACTTCTCACATTTACATAAACAATAGTACAATGCTTTTTCTCTTACTAGTCAATCTTATTCTCTCTTCTACTTTGTAGTTGTGCCTACTTTTCTTGACATAACTGTTGTTACTCCATATGATTCCCAAGTTATACTTAAGGTATTGGTCTTCTGTTTGAAGGGTTAATAGTTTAATCAATTTTGCTTATTATTAGTGTATTATCTGTTTCATTAATGCAACTCAATTTGTTGGAAACTGAAGGGAATCTCAACTGATAAGATTTTTTATGTAAAAAGGCTATTGGTTGTTTCTCCCCAAATGTGAAATGATAAAACAAGTAGAACTAAGTACAAAAGCTGTCTTAAGTCCAAACTCATTTGGAGAAGAGAATAGGTACAAGACAAAGTCTGGAACAGAAACAAAGTATTATAGTAGAAAACAAGACAACAACATTACTATTTAAAAGGATAAATCTACTAAAAGGGACCCAAAGACAATGTGCCCCTGCCTCTTTTTCATATCAAATTCTTATGGTTAACAAATTAATGCACAACTCACATCTGGCTTGCACAGCTCATCAGCTACAAGAATGGGACGTCTGGGATAGTATACTTCTGTGCCAAATATATGGAAACTCTTGTACTCGTCTACAACATCTTTAGCTGACTAACCAGCTGATGCACCATTTCTCTCTGAATCAAAACGAAGCAGACGAGAAAAAACCTTGCAAAAGGTTGCTGCTAAAGACATTTTCTTGTAGTGAGGTGGAGTGCCAGTACTCAGCAAGCCGGTTTCAAGAGAGACTTCTAGATTACCTCTAAATACATCTGGTAGCCTTGAGAAGGTCCTGCAGAGATGTCCTTGGGTCCCAACCTTTTCACCAGAGTATAAAATAGAATAAGAATAATTTCTTGGCTTTTTTTTTAGTCAGAATTATGGGGATATTGAAGGGTAGAAATCTATGCTTACCAAACTGCTCGTCAATAATGGTCACGTCAGGAATGCGCTTATCGCTGTCATCATAGCATTCACCATAAAGAAAGCTCCTTTGTGAATGCCCACCATTTACATGCATAAGTGGTTTGCAAATGAAAACAACTCAATTGATTTTTAATATAAAATTCTTATAAAGAAATCAAACCATAGGATACCATCGATACGTCTAAAAGAATGAAGTTAGGTTGGACCTACTAGACCCACCTCAAAAGAATGGATGGACAAACAAATCTAATATAACTTAAGTCTCTCTCTCTCTCTCTCTCTCTCTCTCTCTCTCTCTGCCAAATATAAATGAATTAATTGAATTGCGTACATATAATAGCTATAGTTCTCAGAAGGGGGGGCTTTTCTTAGTCTTGTATTGGTAAAGGACTCGCTTCTTCTTGAATGAAGCATTTTCAATCGTGAGGACAGCTTTCCCAGGTTCATTGTTCCTGAACGTGTTGCGCACTGGCTCTTCATGAGAACCCATCTTCTTCCCTTTCTGGACGATGATGGTATAAGAGCCCTCATCGCTTGGGACAAATTCCTCCTTGTAATTCACTTCGCAACCCAAGACAGTCAGGTCCCAGATGAGAGTGGTTCCAACCTATTAAATAAACACAAAGACAAGCATAAGATTTTAAAAATAATTTCCAATCTAGAAACAGAAACCAAGGCTTATATTTAAAGAAATTCCCTTTAATTAATAGTACCTCTGGCGCAGGGATTTCAACAGTTCCCTTTGATCCTGCCTTGACAATGAGCTTTGAGACATGATCACCATCTTCAACTGAAAACTCATAATCATTTTCCTGTTTCAGACCACCGTATTTGATGGGGATAATCTCAACAGGAATGTACCTGCAACAATGTATCAAATTAGTTTCCATATGATTACACCCATTGAGATTTTAATGGTTCCATAAAAGAAGAAACACTACTACTTGCTTGAGAAGAGTCTCAGTGACCTTGGCCGAGCAAAGATAAACTTGCTCTTGGTTCTTTGGATAAAGAAAGGTGATAAGAGAGCATTGAAAGCGTAGTACCAAAAAGAAACATTGATGAAGATCTACAAGCAAATACATATATAGTAATCCACCCATCATTAAAATTATTACAAGGGTCAAAATTTAAATAAATATCTCTCTAGCTCCAAGATGAAAAAAGAAAAAAATACATTTCTTGCAATGAACTCGGGATAATTGTCCTACAGGAGCCTAACGGCTTGATTTGTGGCAACCCGAAGCTGCTTTTTGGAGAGTCGAGGGGAGTTCTTGAGATCGTTGATTTGGAGCAATTTAGAGACACCACCTGGCTTGAAATCAAGCTTCTGGATGCCCTTCTCCATCATCTGGAAAATCCACCTCAAGAATCGTTGGCGCTTCTCCTCTGTTCCAAAGGTCTTCTGGTAAACCTCGTCCTTCTCAAACACACCATAAATCAGGGAAAAAGCAAATAGAGAGATTAGGGGGCAGCCAGAGACTTGTAGCAGAGGATGATTTTTAGGAAGGAAGCTTCTGATTGTTTTTCCATAGATTTCACAGGTAGAGAAATGATTCAAACGCTTATTACTCTCCGAGCAGTATTTAACCTAATTTAGTCCAAGAAATGCAGATGAAAATAAGCATAGAAAATAGGAAAAGAGAAGAAAATTAATAAATCCAAATACAATAAACTGTATAATATGAGAAACTCACCACCGGAATTGCATCCGTGAAGTTGCTATAAATCGTTTCCAATGGCCGTGTATTGTAATCAGCGGGAATGCAATTTGCAGCAAGATTTATCGTCTAACATATTAAACCAAATCAATCAAAAAAAAAAAAAAAACCTAAAATGAGATTGGTACGGGGAGAAGGTCTTCCAAGCGAGAATCGTTCTTGATGTTGATGTTGTGAAACTCGATTCGTTCAAACCATGGGCAAGAACTCTCCAAGAGATGCTTGATCTTTTCGACTGAAACGTCGGCAACGATGACCTTGAGGGAAGTTTCTTCCATGAGATTCTGGCAGAGATGCTTGATTTTACCGGAATCTCGCTGCCGAAGAGAGTAGGGGAATCTCGCCTCGAACCCTAAATTAAAAGTGACGAAACATCCCGATGAAAGGGAAATATTTTTGCTTCGCAAAAATGAGGAAAGGTAAGTAGTTTGGTTTCGATAAAATGATGAAACATCTTAAATCAACGGTTGGTGATAAGAACCTAGACTCAAGGGCTCAAAAAATGTGCTTTAAGCATCAACATTTTAGGTTGACGCAAAAAGGTTGCCGCTAAACTAGTTATAAATTATTAAATTATATGTGGCCCAAAACCCAGCCTGAAGCAAACCCAAACCCAATGTATTATATATATCAGATATCACCTGAAATTTGATGTCTTTTATTGACCACCTACATAAATATCCAAACCCTTAAATATGTTAACCTAATTATTTCATCAAAGCAAATGTTGTGTGATAAAAATGTCTCTCTAGTGTATATGGCGAATTATAAACATACATGCATTGTTTTTAGGGTAAAAGGAGCCAAAAAAAGTGTTCAGTTAAAAAAGTAGGTGGTCAATAAAAGACATCAAATTTAAAAACACACAATGTGTCAATCAATGGTGCGCCTTTAGAGGTCTGTGTTAAAACATAATCATTCTCCTTGTTTATAAACAAACTTCCCAGTCTGCCTAAGAACGAAACTAAGCCTCTTATTTATAAACAAGAGGAGAGGCGGACGCCAAGCAAAAATTCAAACTAGCTAAACATATAATTCTCTAGTAGCATCAAATTCTTTAGCATAGTATGGGCACATGTGATTCTTTAGTCCAAATCATCTGTGCTTGGATACTCAGCAAAAGAAGATTCATCAGATGAGCTGTCTCCCATGGTCCCATTGAGTAGGAAGAAATCATTTAAGCTGTCGAACAATCTGTTTGATATGGGATGGCCATGCTAAGCTATAGGGTCTTCCATAATGTGGGATGGAACTTGTGTGGGATCCACCCTATTAAGGGCGCACATTGATTCTTGGAAGAAGCACCATGCTACAGGACGAGTGACTCGGTGAGTCATATAGTGGAACGAATGCCAATTTTGGAATGAAGTCGAAGGTGAGTGGGCATGGTAGGAACTAGGAGGAATTGTAGAGTTGTCTTGGACAAAGTCTGTGGGGTTGTGAAAGATTATGATGGAAAATTGGGCTTAGATCAGGTTGAAAATGGCTTGCCATATATGGAATAAGTGGAACTAGGTAAGTAGAGTTTTGAAATGGAAAAGGCTAGCGGGAAAGGCAAGATTTACAATGACTTGGGTAATGCAGGTGAAGACTTCAAGGACGTAAAAAATGAAGGCTATATGGTATTTTTCGAAGAGATACCATAGGAAACAGAAAGCTTCTTTGGGAAGATGGTAATATCTCCAAATGGTGAATGGAGCCAAAAAGGGATAATCAAGATGAGGGATATGGTGGAAGGTGCAGCCATTGCGGAAGAGATGGAGTTCTAGGAATTTGTGGAAGTTACAGGTACTACAGGATTTTTGGAAGGAGGTTGGCAATGTGGGTTAAGAGATCAGGGATAGGTTGGAGACTCGGGTTAGTGGGAAAATGAGGGCTGGAAGGTGTAGCCATTGCACAAGAGATGGAATTCTAAGAATTTGTGGAAGTTACAGGTACTGCGGGATTTTTGGAGGTGGGTCATGATTGTGGAGTGGATTTCGGGAGGGAGGTTGGCAATGTGGGTTAAGAGATCAGGGGGTAGGTTGGAGACTCGGGTTAGTGGGAAAAGGAGGGTTGGAGGAGTTTGGAAAAGATAGGGTTTTCGGGAGAGGAGATTTGCAAGTTGATTAATGGTGCCCTTCAAATGTTTGACTTCAAAATCCCATTGGAAAAACCATGAGGCCCATCATAACAATTAAGGATTAGGAATAGTCTTTTGCTTGAAATGAAGCATCTTTTGGAAGGAAGACATGTCCATTTCAATCCTATTTTTTTTGCCTAAGAGGTGAAACTGGAACTTTTCAATGCCTCATTTGACTGCCAGAATCTCTTTAAAAGTTGAGTGATAGTGGCTTTTAGTAGTGGTGAATGTACCACTTTTATATCCACATATCCTTCTTTTTCCATCAATTTCTTCGAGAAGGACTACTCCCCAATAGAGATCACTTGCATCTATTTGCAATATTTTGGCCCTATGTTGATTGGGGATGTGGAGAGCAAGAGATCCTAAAAGGTAACTCTTTAGGTTTGTAATAGCTTGTTGGCGTTTTGCTGTCCAAGCAAGGGGATTCTTTATGAGAAGAGAGGCCAAGAGAGAGAGCAATGACATGCCACATAAGGGATAAAGTCTGCCATATAGTTAACAAGGCCAATAAATTGTTGAATTTCTTTTTGTGAGGTGAGCTTGTCAGGAAAATTCTGGAAGGCAGTGGCTATATGCAGTTGTAAAGTGTATTGGCCTTTGTGGATTATCATGCCAATAAAGTTGATGGTATCTTTGTCAACTTCCATCTTCTTTTGGGAGAGCATAATGCCATGATGATGAACGATCTCAGAGAATTGTTGAAGCAAGGCATAGTGACCCTGTGAAGTAGAGGAAAACAGAAGGATGCCATCAATATAGATGAGAGTATGAGAGAGGATGGGTTCGAAGATACGGATCATTGCTTGTTGAAAGATTGAGGGTGCTGTTATGAGACCAAAGGGAAGGACAATCCACTGATAGTGCTTGTTGGGGATGTTGAAGGCTATCTTTGGTATGTCATTAGGGTGGATCCCAAGTTGCCAGAATCTTGCCTTGAGGTCAAATTTGGAGAAGACTCGTGCCTCTGTGAGGTGCTGGAACCATGGTTTCAAAACTCGGCTAATTTCAATTCGGATCGGCTGGGACCGGTCTAATTCCAAGGGTCATGTTAGGACTTGTCATGAACTGGTCGAGTTGAATTGGGAATCGGCCGATCCGGGTGTGGATCAGCCGATCCAACTTAGGAATCGGCTTGGAATTTATAAACTTCTTTGATTTTTTTTCAAATTTTGAATTTCAACACATTTTAAGGGTTTTTTCTTTTTGCACCGGGTTGGCTGACTCAACTCAGAATCTGCCCGGATCAGCCGATCCAAATCAGTAATCAGTCAGGACCGATTCTAACTCCGATTCTGAGTTTTTAAACCATGGCTGGAACATATCGCTACGTTGAGGAAGAGGGAAATTTGAGTCAACTAGGAAGCAATTGAGAGGCTACTATTTGATGACCAACCCTAGCTTATCCTGTGTTTGTTTTGGGCACTTGTTGACATAAAATGTTTTATAGGCTTATGGGGAGCTAGTTGGTTCTATCAATCATTGGGCTTTGAGTTGACTGAGTTCTTTAAGCGCTAGCTGATAGTGTTCTGGTGACATGCCTCTATGAGATGCCATTGTTGGGTTGACATCTTCATTCAACTTGAAGGGTAACCTAACAAAAAAGGAACTATTAGTCCAAAGGGGATGGGGATGTTTAAAATCGGAGTGGGATTCTGCACAGGTGTCTTGGATGAGGTTGGTGATGATGGGTTCATAGGAAAGATGGTAGAGGTAGGAAATGCGGGTCCAGGGGAGGAAATGTTGGGAGAAAGAGAGCCTATTTATGGTCCACTTGAGTTGAGAAAGTTTGTGTAGGATATCAAAACTGATGAGAAGGTCTTTTCCTGTGAGACTACAACTAAGAACTTGATGCTGGATTTTAAGGTTGGGGAAAATCTGGATGGTGATAGGCTTGCTAAGTTTGGTGATTTAGAAATGTTCACCATTGATTGCTTAGAAAGTTTGTTGAGTGGGTTTCCAATGGGTAGGGGGAAGAAGCTTGGGGTTGATAATAGAGGCAGTTGCTCTAGTATCAAAAAATGCAATTACTGGAATGGGTTGAGCATATAGTGCAATTAGAATGTGGATGTGGGCGGTAAGGGTGGGTTGGACTGGATAAGAGGGCATGATTTCAATAGTATAGATAACTGCAACAGAATTATCATCATCATTGTTGCCTGAATCATCAGAGGATTCATATGGAATGATGAGTAAAGAGTCTGGAGAGTATTCATCCTCTAAAGAAAATTGGGACTCAATATCAGAGAGATCTGAGTCAGCAAATTGCTTAGCTTATTGGAGGAGATGAGAGGCTTGAGCCCTCTTGGGGCACTATTTGGAGAAATGGTCTTTTTTCTTGCAAATAAAATAGCGGTCTATGGTTTTTTCCCAAAATTTCTTCTTCTTTAGGAACCTCCATCTACGTTTGAAAGGCTTTTGGGGAGAATTGGAAACTATTTTCCTGAAATGGTGTCTTTTTTAGGTTTTGCTATTGCATAGCTTCTCATCTTTGCATTTAATGGATAATGCTCTATCTGTGCAAGCCATTCCTATCTTTTTGCCTATGGTCTCTATCTGTTTGAGAAATTTGGAAGTATTGCAAAAAAATTCAAGTGCCCGAAGAGCATTCTAGTAGATTTCTCACAAAGTTGCTATATGAAGAGAGAGGTTTTGGTAGCCATAATTTTTACTACTTCATTCCCGAGAGGATCAGGTAAAGAATTAAGAAATGCTTGCTTGAGATTAGGGTCATCCATGCCATTGATAGTGTAGAATCTGGATGGCATATTGTCGTAGTGTCTCTCAAGATCTTTTCTTTTGTAGGAGTAGTATTTCATTTTAAAAAATTATTCACACTGCTGATTTGTATGATATGAATGGGCTCCCAAGAATTCCTGGTGGATGAGGACTAAAAATGCCTTCATTGTGGTGCTTTGGAAAGCTTGAAGCTGTCTATACTTGCTAAGATTCAGCCACCATTCTTTCAATCGACCTAGTAACTGGGGAGGAATCTATGCAATTACTGAGGCTTCAGTTGCCAAAGGCTTTTGTAGTTAAACTTGTGCCCAGGCAAAAATCTCAAGGATTCTTGCTCTCCATTGGGCAGGAGTGATATCATCAATGGAGAAGAATTGGTTTTGGTCAAATGCCGGAGGTATCTGGTTGGGTGGGGTAGGGTGAATTGTTTCTGCTTCATCTTCTAGTTGCTCAACATGAGGTTGAGTGACGAATTGATCATCTGTATCCATCATCAGTGTTTCAAATTCAAAGTGAAGATCTTCTAGGGAAGTTTGGGAGCTTTGATTTGAATACCAGATGAGGTTTTGCCAACGAGGATAAGAAGGAACCGATTGGGTTTATTTGTTCTAGCAGGAAGAGAGAGGGGGATGGTTTTGAGGATGCCCCCATAGTGGGATCAAGTGGTTTTGGGTGAGGTGTTGCTGGTGGAGGTGGTGTTGGATCTGGAGCTGGAGGATCTCTTTTTGGTGGCTTAAGTAGATGGTGGTAAGATATAGGAAAAATGGAATGATGGTCTATGGGAATGACAGGTAGGGGTTGGAAGCCTAGAGCAGGGGTATAAGGTAATGATGGTAGAGGTTGGAGAGCTATAGGAAGGTTTCCAAACAATGATTGGGATGGCCGTCGGAGAGAGGGAAAGGAACTGGATGCATGTGTACTTGCTATAGTTTGTGATGCTTCTAAACTACGCAATTGATTTTCCAGGTGTTTTTTCTCTGCTTCTTTGGTTTGTATCAACTCTGCTGCTTGATAGTAATCTTTTACTGTTCGGGCAATATGGCTCAGTTCTGCCTTAAGGTTGCTAATTTTGGAGTGAAGATCTTCAATGAGAGCATCAAGAGAGAATAATCTCTTGGTAACAATTGTTTCAAGCCGAGTATGATTTTCTAGGATTTTTTTGAGAACCTGGTTTTGCTTGACTGCATTTTCTGCTTGCCAATTTAAGGAGGCTTCCGCATAAGAGATTTTCTGGGGAAGTCATCGGCATTTTTGCCATCTTCTAGACATACTTTGTATTCTACTGAGGAAGCTCAAATTCTTTAAGAGTTGAGAAATGCTTATTGTAGCTTGGAGAAATAGGGGAAAACACACAGTAGTCTATAACTTAAGGTTGTGGTGCTATGGGCCTAGTAGAAGAGGCTTGGTGTAAACAAGATAAGGCCTTTTGATAATATGGAGAGAGAGCTAGAGGTGGAGGTAATGGAGAGGACCAATGATTCCAGTTATGTAGAGGAAGGGTTTTAGGTTGCTTTGAGTTTGTCTTGGGATAGAGGACATAGAACTCGAATTTCCCGAATGGTTCTCCAAGGAGACCTACTTTTAGATCTCCTTTTTCATATCTTTCTTAGAGGATTTGCTATTAGGATTTCTTTCCCTTTCTTGGTTTGGGATAGAGCTTTCTTTCTTATTCTAGCTTAAGTACTATATCTTCTTGCTCACATTCTTCACAAGTGCAATCAATAGCTTGGTGGCCTAGGTTGAGTTGTTGGATCATGGCTTGGTCAGAGGATGTTCTGAGAACAAATGGTTCAACTAGAAGGGCTTTAGAGACAAAAGGATTTGGTGTGTCCTCTGATTGTGGTGGTAGGAATGTTGTTTCCATTGATCCATCTGATTTCCTGGTGTAGCTAGGTTCTGTTGTCGTAATTGTCTCATTTCTTCCATGTAGGTTTTTATACTGAGTAATCCATTTCTGAAGGAGTAAAGCTCTGAGTTCCTCAATTATGAGTTGTCGAGGAAAGTAGGTGCAAGTAGGGACAGAGGTAGCATCTATTTTAAGGATTATGGCATCTTGAGTCTGAAAAAAGTCTGGGATTGGGATGTCAAACGAGTGATTCTAGACCTTGTAGGCTACCTAGTGGTGAAGGGTAGCTACAATAGATGTGGCTACTTGAGGTGCTCCCATGATTTGTACTTGAACTTTGAGAGTGTCTAATGCTTGAGGATCTTGGAGGGAGATATTGAAATTTGGTACCAAGGTAACAAATATTGTTCCAGCATTTAGGGTAGATGTAATCTTTCCTAAATAGGCATGGGGATAAAGTTTAAACCTGGTATCTAGAACTGCCAATTTTGAGAATATTGGGAGACCTTTTCTTCCATGAAATGTGAGAGCCAGTTTAATGGCTCCAATATGCAGATGAGTATATCCTTCTTTGAGCCATTAGGGGAGGAGCTCTATAGGTAGTTGGATTGGAAGAAATTGTTCTTGTTTGTCTGCCAAGATGGGGTGAGCGGTAAAGTTAGATGCTTGGACGTACTCCTGGATAGGAGTAGAGGTTTCTAAGCCGACTAGCTTTCTGATTTTTCTTTTAATAGTGGATTGGGGTTTGTAGTAAACCAAGTATAGGTTGACCACTGAGAATTGAGTTGTTGGAACTTTGAAATCTTCAGGGAGATATTCAATTTCATATAGGTAATCGATCTTTGAATAAGATGTTGTTTTAAAGGAAGGGGTTCTACAAAGTGAGAAGAAAGATGAAGAAGAAGAGACAGAAGGTCTTAGAATTTCCATAATGTAAAGGGTGGTTTCTCGGATCTCTCTAGGATTATCATGCCTTTATTGCTTTAATGAGTATGTTCTAGAAGATTAGGTAATAATCATCATGATTCCTTTTGAAATTCCATCTCATCAGAGCTCTAGTGCCTACTCTGGCTTGAGTTAGGGATGTCCTTAGGAATCTTGGGTTGGGACAGCAAGGGTCTATAAGTCTGTACTATCCTAAGAAGAGATTATCATAGCCCACTGTGTTCTATCAGACAAGACACTATAGCGAACTATAGCCTAGCCGGAATAGCGGTAATAGTCCTTCTATGCTAAGTTTCTAAGGCACCACCTAGTTTTCTGTTGTTATCTTTGTACCTGAGTTTTTTAATGCAAAAGATCCACCAGAGTGGCAACTGTAGAGCATACTTTCAGATACCCCTGAGTTTTTTGATGCAGAAGATCAACCAGAGTGGTGACTGCAGAGCATGCTAGTCACATGGATGAACAGGGCATACTGGTTTAAGCTAAGTGTGAAACAGTACTCTGGTGTGAACATCGACTCTTGGGGCAAGCATTAACATACTATCGCCAAAGGACCAGAGAAAGTTTAGCCTGACATTAATACCTATAGTAAAGATAAAGATAAACTCGTTTCATTGTCAAAGTGTAGAACCGCCCCTAGTGGCAAGTAACGCGACTTCTCCGTGTGTGTGTGTTCACACGATAAATCACAAATTTCTATAGTAGATCACGGAAGTTATAGGGACGGATATTGAATATTTACTGTAAATCATGAATCTTGACACACTCTTCTTCAGAATAGAAGCCACTACATCTCCGATCGTCTTATAGTGCCCAGTTTGGTCCTACACCACCATGGCATTGCGTATTGGGTTCGTTCTAGAAGTGGCCTACGATCCCTTAGGCAGACCCACATTGGAAAATCAGATACCCACATTTTGAACATCGTCCTTGAGTATGCTTAAGATCTTCCAACAATAGCTAAGCTGTAACGAACTCCATGGAATTCTGCTTTACACTTTTCATCTCTTGCGGTAAAGTAGAGTTCATTTCCTATTAACTATAGCAACCAACCAATTAAATCTCAAGTTTAGGCTGGTCCAAACTCTGCCCAAAGCCCCTGATTTATTGGGCTCGGTTTATGAGTGCTTACCTTAACTAACGTTAACCGCTGTACCCTGTCAAGGGGCGGACACATCAGTGTCAAAAAGTGATTTACACTTTTTGGGGGTGTATATTCACTTTTTGGTGCTGATGTGCCTGCCACCTGACAAGGTGCGGCAGTTAGTGATAGTTAAGGTGAGAGTTTTTTATCCTCTCTGTGATTTATTACATTGGGCTGAGTTCAGGCAGCATGGTTCGGCTGAGTTCGGGCTTGGGCTGGGTGGTAATAGCTTGGGTTGGGCTCAATAAACACCCCACATGAGAGGCGCCTGACGTATTCAAAATCCTTTCACTTTTTGGGTGGTGTGTATGTGACTCTCCCTATGGTTACAAGAAAACTTGTGCATGAGAGGATCCTAATTAACTTTTTTGGAAGGTGATTTTCATTTTTCTAGTTACTCCAGGTGCCGAGCTCACAAGAAATCTTACGCGAGGATGCCAATTATAATAATCAACTGAATATTTGTTTATTGCCATATTTAATCATTTGATTTATTAAGAAATTGGAATGACTTTCATGTTTATCTTGCTAAGATTTATTTAATACATTTATTCCATTTCTACTTCCAAGTAATATCATTTAACAATTTGGGGAAAGCATTTGCTACACTTAATTTGTTAGTCCCCCCCTGTGTCCTCCCACACAAAAGGTGAGGTGTGTAGGGTTAAAACTGTAAGAACAATTTTCAAATGAAAAAATAGATGCCCATAAAAAATGGGGTTTATAAGGTTAAAACCATAAAAAATGGTCAAATTAACATTTGATCCCTATTTAAAAAAGACACCAAATTAAAAAAAAAAAAACCATCATGTGTCAGCTTGTGATGTGGGGACATGAGGGGACAAACAAATTTAGGTGTAGCAAATCCTTTCCCAATAATTTGAGTCTAATAAATCAGCTTCATAGTCACCAGTAACTTGTTTATCACATGAATAGACGTTTAGCAAGAAACCCATTCCATGCTCCGTTTAAGGGGTAATTCCTATAAAAGCGTTTCCATCCAATTTTTGGGATGTTTCAAGTTTCCATTTATTTTAATCTCTATGTATTAACAAGGGGCAATCTCGTCCGCCCCCCCTCTGCGACGCTCAGGAGCCGAGACAGAGGGGGGGATCAATTCACTTTTTGGAGGTGAAGTGACATCTCCAAAAGTGAATTGATTCCCCCCTTCTGCCTCGGCACCGCAGAGGAGGGCGTCGCAGACGATATGAGGCCAATTAACATAGACATCCTTTGTCAAACATCGTGCCACATATTGATTGGTACTAGCATGATATCTTTCTAATTAGTGAGGATATGATTCGAAATCTACAACCTAGACTTAAGTTAGCTCAACATGGTCTGAGCCTTCTTTTTTTTATTTGGTAAAGGAAACTTTCATTAAGAAGAAATAAAAATAGGAAAACTTTTCTCACGGGAGATCAGATCCTCCAACCAGGCAGGCGGGTTTGAAACTTAGTTGTCTCCAAAGGCAGATTTAAGCCTTGTTTAGCAAGCATGTTACAATTTCTGGATACATGATATATATATATATATATATATATATATATATATATGATCAAAAGCACTGGCATAAACCTTGCAATCCGAAATTAAAGTTCTAATAGACCAAGGAGAAAGATCCAAGGAGTCCCTAAGGTTAGAAATAACCAAAGCAGAATCTCTTTCCAATATAATCTTTTTCATCCCCAAGTCATAAGTAGTTATCAACCCCAGCCAGGCAGCGTTACACTCAGCAACTAAATGAGAGTTAGCTTGACATCTTTCAAACCTAGCAAAAAGAAGACACCCCGATTTGCTTCTAATGATCACTCACTAGTAGCAGAGGACTGAGAGAGGAAAGCCCCATCAAAATTGATTTTAATGTAGTCATCACCCGGACGTTTGTACACATATACGACACTTTCACTCCCCTCCCGCTGGTGTGAAAAACTATTATGCAATTCTAATTGTCTTAGCATTCTAAGATAATTCATAGTTTTAAAAACATTAACTTGAACATTATCAAACAAGGAAATTTTCTATTTTTCCATATATTCCAACTAACCAGAGAAATGGTAGATAGAGCAATATTTTTATGCTTTTTATTTTGGAAATTCATATTGCACCAAGATTTGAACCATTCTAAAAAAGGAAGTTGCATTAACAATAATCATTATAAGAGAGAGGGGAGAAGCAAACCAAATGGGGGTCGTTGAGGGAATTTAGCCAAGTAATGTAAAGTAGATTCGTTATCCTCTTTGCAAAAGGGACACAATGGATCAATATTAATCTTGTTTTTCACAAGGTTCTCCTTAACATGCAATGCATTTTTACAGGCTCTCCACAAAAAGTGTTTAACTTTTAGGAGGGTGTTGAGGTTCCAAATGCTATTTTTCCAAGGGCTAATAGAAGCAACATTAATAAAAGGAGGGGAGACAATGAGATGGTAGGTTGATCTCACCAAGAAGACACATTTTTCTCATAATGCCTAACTAATTGGTCTTGGGAAGACACATGGCTGATAAGAATGAGATTGATACTATTAGCTTCCTTAGTTGTGATAAGGTGTCTAATGGAGGATAAGTTTCATTTCTTAGAAGATTGATCAATGATATCAGAAACTTTCATCTCCATAGGAGGGAACCAAATGGGTAACATAATTTAAAATTTGCAACCGAGGGGATCAAGGGGTCTTTCCAGATATTAATTTTATCCCCAAGACCCACATTCTATCTCTACCTCTATTTAACGAGTTCCCTACCTTTAAGAATATTTTTCCAGGCCCAAGAACTATTTTGTCTAAATTTAGAATCAAGGAACTCTCTCCTAGGAAAGTATATGGATTTAAAAAGATTAACCCAAAGAGCACCAGGGCTAGAAAACATCCTCCAAGCTTGCTTAGCAAGAATAGTAAGATTAAAGGAGTGGAGGTCTCTAAAACCCATACCCCCCTCATGTTTACTTTTATGTTTGCTATCCCAACTCATCCAATTAATTTTTTTCTTTCTCATTACTACCCCACTAGAAATTTTCCTTAAATCACATTAATAGCCTTACAAATCTTCTTTGGGATCATGAAACACAATATATCATAGAAAGGAATCGTATATATGATAGAGTTAAGAAGGATCTCATTTACAATTTGGGACAGGAAGTTTCCTTTCCAACCTTGAACTCTATGCCTAGCTTTATCTTCAATATAAGAGAATAAAACAAATTTTTTTTTTTTTTTACCAATGATAGAGGAAAGACCAAGATAGTTGCTCAGACTGTCAACTTGCTTAATCTAAAGGATAGTTTGAGTGATTCTCTTGATTTTCCTAGGTGTCTTAGAGCTAAATATAAGGTTAAAATTTTCTAAGTTAATAACTTGGCCAAAATCCTCCCCAAATTCCATAAGAGTCTCAATCTCTTTTAGGTTAACCTTGAAAAAAAAAACATAGCAGTTATCCACAAAAAATGTGCAAAATAAGAGGATTGGTGGGTTTGATTTTAATGTCAAAGATTTTATTCTCCCTTTCTTTAGCAAGGATAGAAGTAGATAAGCATTTCATGCATAAGGCTAAAAGGAAAGGGGAGAGAGGATCCTCTTACCTGAAGTCACAGGAAGGGAGTAAGTTAGAGCTAGGAGAACTATTTATAAAAACCTTGCAAGAGATGGGGTCCATGCATTCTTTTATCTATCTTTTCTATTTTTCATTAAAACCAACCCTTTCATAATACTAAGGATAAAGGGTCATTCAACTCTATCATAAGATTTACTTATATCGGTCTTGATTGCTAAGTGATGTTCCTTACCTTTATTATAGTTTAGAAACTTGAGCATTTCATGCATAATCAAAATGTTATAAGAGATTTGGCACCCTTTAACAAAAGCACTTTAATGGGGATATAATTTTAGGACAAACATTTTTAAGAGATTAGCCATAGATTTTGTGATGATTTTATTAAAAATTTTGCAAAGGTTAATAGGTCTAAATCAGTATATGGTTTTCAAGTTCTTAAATTTAGGGATAAAAGGCAATAATGGTTTGATTTATTTTTTCCATAGGGAATCCTTCATTAAAGAAATCCTTGATAGCCCCAATAAGATCTTCTCTACTAATCTCCCAACATTCTGTGAAAAAAAAAAAAAAGGCTTAAAAACCATCCAACCCAGGGGCTTTGAATTTGCTAAGTTGGAAAGCTACCTTCTTAATTTCACCATTTAAGAAATGGGTCTCCGGGTAGCTTTTAGAGGGATTAGAAAATTTAATGTAACAATTGTCCACAATTTTTTGGATCTTATCAGATTGGGGATCATTAAACTTGAATAACTTCTAAGAATTCAAAGGAAACTCTATCAACTTTATCAAAACCCTTATGCTAAATACCCTTCTCATCATTGAGGTGAGTAATCTTGTTTCTAGCTCTTCTAGCCAGGTAGAGATATGAAAAAAAAAATAGAGCTTTTATCTTCTCATCTAAGCGATTTTTAACCCAAAAAATCTCCTCTTGTTTAAGTAGTTTATCTAAGGTGGCTTTTGTACTCCAAATTTCTGCAAGAGTTTGATCACTAGGGATAATGGCTTTCATCTCCAACAAAGACTTCCTATTGGCCTCAATTTTATCTGTCAAATTCCTAAAGATATTCCTGTTACACTTCTTAAGTTTAGGGGGAAGGCATTCTAAATTGTCCTTAACTTTCCAGAACTTGTTCCTAGTAGTGGAGACTCCCCACCCCTTCTCGATTTGATCTGGCAATCAAGGTAAGATGTCCACATCCACTCAAACCTAAAAGGTCTGGGGCGATAAATTTGTTCAGCTTGAGTTTCCCAAATGATGGGGTTATGGTCAGAAACTTGTATAATAAGATTTTCAATGGAGGCTTCACAATACATAGTTTTCCATTCACTATTCACAACACCCCTATCTAGATGTTGTCTAATGTGCCTCCTACCACTAAGCTTGTTTATCCATGTAAAGGAGGGGGGGGGGGCACTATGACCAAGATCAACAAGATTTCCAACTTCCAAGATTTTCTTAGATTTTTCCAGACCGCTAAAGGGGACTCTCAAACCCCTACTTTTCATTCTCGAAGAACTAGATACAATTCCAATCCCCAATGCATAATAAGGGATTAACAATAGACCTAATTTTATTTGAAAAGGAATGGACAAAAGGCCTTCTATTTCTTTTGTCCGGTTCAAGGTCCATTCTAGGAGAGAGAAAGAAATCATCCACAATCTTGATTCCAATGAATCTATTATTTAACTCCAACACCTTGATATTTATGTCTTGCTTCCAAATGATGATAAGACCCCCATATAAACCAATAGGGTCCACAAAGATCAACCCAAGTTTTCCTAAGCCCGTATTTGTTCCAAAATTGATCACCCCCACACATAGTTTTAGACAAAATATAATTGACGGGTTTTTGGATTTAATTAATTCCCTTAACGCTCTAACTATCAAGAATTTCCTGATTCTTTGCAATTCCAAGCTACAATCTTCATCTGCAATAGAGGTGTTGTTCTGTGACAAACACAATAACCCATTCAGAATTGGATTTTCTAGGGAGAGGATCATTCATAGTCCTATAGGAAATTTTAGTCTATAAAGGTCTCTTGTCTTTATTGAATGTTTTGCCATTAGGATTATCCTCTAGATTCATAACAAGTTTATGGAGGGGAATAACAGTCAAGAAGGTTTAAACTCACACGTCAGGTATTAAACTCACAATGTCCTCTACTTAACCTTTTATGAATTTTCCAAGTACATAAATGAGGGGAATTTTATTTACTGCAAGGGGAGGGAAGGGTTAAAAATACCCTAATACTCATATTTTGGGGAGAGAAATTTCCCAACATTTGGAAAATTTAGACCACATTCAAAAGAAGGGAAAACTTGAAACTGGCATACAATCAAATCCCTTCTAACAGACACTAACAAATGTCTAAAGTAAATATCCCAAGAAGTAGAATCTAATTTACATGATATTGTAAAAAGTTAGCAAAAAGGCATTTTGGTCCCATTCACAACAGATTGTAAACTTTTAACAAAAAACAATTAATTTGGAACCCTTCAAATAGGATGCAATTAAAGGTATGATTTTGGGATGAGTCAAATTGGACAATTTTAATTGAGAGGCATTCAATATGAATCCCTTAAGGCATAGTACAAGTATGTTTTTGAGATAAATCAGTTGGGAAACTCTTAACGGAAAAACAATTAATGTGAAATCATTCAGATAAAATGCGATTAGAATTATGCTTTCGGGTTTGCTCCATCTCATAGATTAGAAAGTCAATCTTATCAGTGTGAGCATAATGAAGCCCCATGAAATATATGCATCTAACTAACAACATGCTAATAAGTTTAATAAAAATATTTATATAGCTATTCCAATGACCTAGACTGTTGTCCCTATTTAGGAACTGCAAGGTTTCCTTATGCCTCAACGTTATGTGTTCCTCTTTACCCATTCTTTCATTTTTTATTCTACCTCTTTAGCATTTGAGTCTTATTTTCACTTTTACTAAACACAATTTGTAGTGTGAGTAGTTCAATAAATACCAGATAGAAAGATTCATGTGGTTTACCTCAAAACTTGAAAAATGAGAGAAACTAAATGAATATAGGATTCAACTACCTCCTGCTTACAATTTTCAAGTTGTAAGGAGCTAGATTCAACATTTATATCACTGTTTTGACACTCTTCACGTTCTCTTTTTCCGGTCTTAGAAATGAAGACTTTGTTCTTTTTTTTTTTTTCTAGTCATGCCATCCTTTACCTCAAAGCAATCTATCTCTACATTTTCCTGAGAACTATCAACATTGTTGGCTTCAAGATTTTGGGGAAGGTCCTTCGTCTCTAAAGGAAGATCCCTCTTAAAGCTCCCAACAAGGACCTCATTTAGCTTACTTCCTCCAATGAACTCACTCGTGGGTGGCATCTTGTTCTACTCCCCTTCCTTACTCCCTTCAATAACAAAACCACTCTTCTAAATGAGAGAGTGGATGTCCTACCTAGAAGGCCCTTTGGATGTGCAGAGATAAGCCACTATGTTGAAATATGGTTCAACCAAAGAATAAAGTGACCTGCTAGGTGGGTTTGGGAATCCTGGTTCAGGTTTGGATGAACCCGGCTTCATGAGTTGCCCTGTTTTCTTATACTTAGAGGAATCGAAGGCAGCTCAACACCCTTTTGACCCATGTTTGACTGTCACACTCAGGTTCAGACCTTACTCTATAGACAACATAGTCCATCTGGCTTGGGAGGATTTGTATCATTTGTTAAAAAGGTTCGGTGCATCAAAGAATATCACCAATCCTATTGCCCCACGTCGCGTCGAGTACAAAAAAGGAAGCAAACGGAAGACGGAGTTGTAAGCACCTAATTTTAGTGTAATTCTCGGTTTCGACACTTCTCTTTGTATCAACAGACAAGTAAAATGATCCCCTAACCGAGCTAAAGCCCAACACCAAACCCTGCCCCTCCCATTTTATTTTATTTATTACTTTTTATTATTATTATTATTATTATTATTATTATTATTATTATTATTATTATTATTATTATATTTTTATCATACTATTATTTTTATTTATTATTATTATTTTATCTTTCTCCTTATTTATGTATTATCATAATACCAATTATTTTATTTTTATTTTTATTCTATTTTGTTTTATTGCCCCACATTAGCCCTACCCGAACTAGCCCCCTTAAACCATTTGGGCCAAATCATTCCAAACCTGAACCAGTCTTGGTCAAACCAAACCAGCCCTACCCAAAGCCCTAAACCAAACAACCCAAACAGGCCCAAAATCAGCTTTTTTCTTCCTCAGTTTGGGGGGATCTCTTTCTTTTCCTCTTTCATGAAAACCCTAGGGCCCCCTCTTTTGCTCCCTTCTCTCTCAATCATTATGAAATCGCAGAGCCCTTCCCTAGTCATGAGCAAGCCCCTGTGTCTCCATCTTCCCTTTCCCCTATGATTCCCCTTCTTGTGCAACATCCCAAACCCCAGATTTCTGCTAACCCTTTGCTGCCTCCCTCTTCTCTCTACCCGAGCTACCTCCCTCATCTTTTTCTCTTGGCCAAGGCGCCCTTGCTTCCACCTATCACACCCTACTCAGACCTCTTTACCCGGTGCCTGCATCTCCTTCCTTCATTTAACCGTTCTCCATTTTTTTTCTTTTCTTTGCAAATCCAAGAACCTAGAAAGCCAGCCTACAACGTCTGCACCCTACCTCCCATGCTTCCACCAACCCCCTCAGTAGGCCTTGGCCAGACGATGGAGACTACACATCTCCAACTGGCTGGGCGACCTCAAAGAACACCTGCCCTAGCATTTTTGAATTTTTGGTGGTTCTGGCTTATTCTTTTATAAAACCCCACCAGCGGCTAAGACAAGAAGAGGATCTTGACAAGTTTATGGCTCTCTCCATCTTTTCTGGCTATGTCTCATTCACCCGGACCCTTCTCTGATCTCTCTCACCTTCTCTAATTTCGATCACCCCTCCAGGCACTCCTCCCCTCGGCATATCTCCCTCATCTCTCTTAATTTACCTCTCAAATCCCCTCAACCCAACCCCTGATCTGGCCAAACC
>JAOXJP010246907.1:0-22488 GCA_025762735.1 Platanus orientalis | reverse complement strand
ACACACACACACACACACACACACACACACACACACACATATATATATATATATATATATATATATATATATATGTTTGGGCTTCGGGCCGGGTTGAGACAAGCCCTAATAAAATTCGGGCCTTCAACTCGAGCATGAGCCCTTATCAGGCCTAGATTGGGCTAAACTTTTTGAGCCAAGTTTCTGTTTGGGCTGGGCCAGGTTCAGGCTGGCCCGAACCCATGCTCGGCCTTATTGATACATCAGTATCGAAAAAGTGATATACACTTTTTTGGAGATGTTTCACTTTTGGCATTGATGTGTCAGCCCTAATGTCATTGCAACTTTAGCCACTCTCTAAGTTGTTGTACCTAATCTTCAATGAGATCAAGCAACCCACATAGAATAAAATTAAATAAATAATGAAGGGAGCAAAGTGTCCAGATTTTTTATCTCCTACCGTAGTTTGTACGATTTTGAATCATCTTCAGGTTCAATGAACAATACCACTTCATTACCAATCAATGTTTAACATGTGGCCTGACAAAGGGTATTTGAGTCAATGCACATGGGTTGGAGGAGGGCACCATGATAAATGCACAATGGATAAATACTATGTATTTATTATTGCACCGTTTGTCAGACATTGTGTCACATCCTGAGTAGAGACCGGAGTGGTACCTGTCCATTTAGACTGGAGATAATATGAACTCGGTTTATACGCAAAGACTGACAAGTGGTTTTTTAAAAAAATATGGTGTCTCTTGGAGCAAATATCCATTAGAACACTTTCTTTTATTGTTTTAATCCTATACATCCCATTTTTGTTGGCTAAGATTAGGTACGGGAATCTGTTTTTCCTGATGTATTAGAATGACATAGGGGGTTGACACAGCAATGCTGAAAAGTGATTTTCACTTTTTTGGGGGTGCTTATCACTTTTCAATGCTGATGTGTTGACCCCATATGTCATTCTAATGCATCACAAAAAGCAAATTTTTGTACCGAATATTATCCGCATTTTTGTTGGTGTGGATTTGGTGTACCCCCTTAATCAACTCTTAAAGTTTCTGCATGCAAGGAGATACGTAGAAGTCGAAAAAGTGATTTACACTTTTTTAGGGTGTGGAGATTTTCACTTTATGGTGCTATGTGTTCCCTATAGGCAGGGACTTTAGGCATTTGTTAAAGAGGTGCACCAAATCTGGGGACATTTTATGCACTCAAGATTTTGTGCACTAAAATTCATGTATGATGCATGTGCACAGATTTGGGAGTGCTTGCATCAGTACCGAAAAGGGATAAGCATGTATCCCAAAAAGTATAAATTACTTTTCGATGTTGATGTGAGCGCTCACAAGTCCATCCATATGCATCGTGTATGAATTTTTTGTGCACAAAAATCAGGCCGTATTTTATAAGTACTTATTTTTCTTTTGAAAATTGAATTTACAATTTTAACCATATGCATAGAGCTAATTGTGGCTTTAACTGGGCCCACATATATACAAGCAAAGAGGATTGGGAACGCTCCCCTTAATTAACGCTGACCAAGGGCGGGCACATCAGCGCTGAAAAGTGATGTCCACCCCCAAACAGTGTAAATCACTTTTTGGCACTGATGTGCCCGGCCCCTGTCATTAGCGGCTTTTAGGGGAGCGTTCACAAACCGCTCTATACAAGGGATGTTGAGTCGAAGTGGTGGTGGTTAGGTGAGTGGTTCGGTAGTGGATAACAAGAAAAAGAAGGCCAAAGCCAAAAACAAGAAGGCAACAAAGCATACTTTCAAGTAGAGTTGCAAGTTATCCAAAAAATGTATGTACACATCCAATCCAAATTAAGTTTATTCGATTCATTTATATAAATATCTTTTTATTTTGGATTCGATATAGATATGTATCGATTCGATATATTAAATATCCGATTTGTTTAAATATAATAATATATAGAATATAGAATATATAGATCTGGATGCAAAACTAATCCAATAGTCTTAAATAGTTTAATAACTAAAACCCTAAAAATACATAAACTCTTTACTTCATAATTGTTCTATTCACATCCAAGGCAGCATCACAACTATGCCACAGCAGTGAAAGTTCACACCTACTACATAAGAGATGAGATGGCGTTTTGCTCCATCTAATATTGTTGTCAATTTATACCACATCGGAGATCTTGGCAAGGATAAAGATGGTTAGAGAAGAATGGAGATGGATTAAGGAAAACTGCACTAATGATGGTAACAATGACATTTATGGAATTATCTATTTTTTTGGATATCTAAAATTCGGTCTGAAATCCAGATTACTTAAGTGGATATGATATTAATATAGTTTTTAATATCTGTTAGTTATTTGATAGGATACGGATATGCTCATATCCAATCCGAATCCAATCCATTTACAACCCTATTTTCAAGTTTCAATTATTGTTCTAAAATAAAGTTCCCCATTGTCCGGGTGTACAGGACAATAAGAAACTTTATGTGGAATAAAATGGACCGGACTTTGATGAAATTTCAAAGTCCTGATCGTTTTATTTCAAAGTCAAGGGCAACAGGATGCCCTATAAAGGGATCGGTTTATGAACGCTTCCCTTAACAAACGCTCATCACTGCTCCTTGTCAAGGGGCGGACACATCAGTGTTGAAAAGTGATTTTCACTTTTTTGAGGGGTGCATATTCACTTTTCGGCACTGATGTGCCCGCCGCCTGACAAGGAGCAGTGGTTAGCATTTGTTAAGGTGAGCATTTTTTATCCATTCACACCTAACATACCTAAAATTATGTTTTTTTCTTCTAAGCATTTTATGGAAAGTATTAAAAGAATTTATAGAATTTTTAAGGTTTTTTTTCCTTTTCAGATTTTTTTGAACTTGGATTAGTGTTGGACCAAATGATCCACATTTGGATCGTCCAATCCAGGGCTGGATCGACCTATCCAATCTGATCCTGGATCGGTTTTGGGCCTGAACAATCCGGGACACCAATCCGAGTTTTTGAACCATGATGCTAATAGCTTGCGCCAGGTTTTGATGCACTGGATATTAATGAGCTAGTTGGGATAAGGCTGTTTGTTGTTGTTGTTGTTGGATATTAATGAGCTAGTTTCTGATGGTAGAATAGTCAGATCTTGGTGAAGGTTAAACAATCAAAGACAAAGCGTTATAAATGCAATTCCTATTGCTGTGGATATTGAAAACTTTGTATTGAATGTTGGTTTATTTATTGTTATGTTTTGATGGTTATTATTGGCAATGGAAGATTGTTACTTCTATGGTTTGCATGGAAACTTGACTGTCAGCTGACAAAGCCTAAAAGATTTCAGTTATTTTTAGAGATTATCTACTCACTACGTTCTTGGATCTTTGTTTAGGTCATCATACCTGATTTATTGTTACTGTTGTGGCACTATCAACTGGTTATAATTTTTTTTTCCTATTTTTGTTTTATTTGTTTAGATTTTTTCGCAAGTCCATATTTGGGGTATCAGATGAAGTTGAGTTGAAGTTCATGAACAGGTACTTATACCAATCCCACCATTTTGCCTGACCAAGGAAATTTCATTTGATATTGATTCTATTCTTGTCTATGGTCTACATGTACAATAAGTAATCTTCACTTGTGATAGGAGAAACCGTGAGGATATGAATCTTCTCAGTATAATTCTGAATCAGGAAATCAGAAGGTTATCAAGACAGGTATATTCTTCATTCAGTCTTGTTTGGCAGAATTTCCTGCTAGCATGAAAATACTTTGCTTCCTAAGAAAAACTTGTATGAGTTTTTTTTTTTTTTTTGATAAGTAACAAAGAATTTTATTATACTAAAAAGATTAAGAGAAAAGGTACAAGAAGGAAAGAACACCCTCCCAAAACTAGTGAACGGGTCCCAAGTGATAAAATAAAATATTACATCGAAATAGAAGGCTCATAATACAACTTTGACTGAGTTGCCCCAATCTTTGCTGTCAGTCTGCCAAGACATAAGCTGATCTTGGGATCCATGAGAACAAGATGTTCAGTCAGGATGTGCCATGATGTGGGCCTCTCTTAGTATATGTGATTCCCTTGAATATGAAACCTACCAATGACATTGCTCCAGTTACCTTCTACTACAACCTTATCAAAGCTGAGGGACTAAATGGACATTTGATCCTATAAGGGGCAAGGGTTTCAGCTCTGTTCAAATCTCCTTCACCTGAGGGCCCAAAGAAGGTATACATGATTAACCTCACAGTGTCTCTTAAAGCACCCCAAATGCCTGATGGACCTAGATCTCTTGTCTGTATGACCATTGATATTCAACTTGATTACATTCCGTTTGGGTGAAAACCAAGGCCTTGGTATCTACAAACAGAAAGGGGTGGACCTGACTACTGATGCTGATCTGTGAGAACTGAATCAACTGAGTTACCTTTATGTTTTTTTATTATTATTTTTTGAACAATAACACAAAAAATTTACAAAATAGTGAAAAAGGAGGGAAAAGGTTCACTGGGCAGGTGAATAAAAGACAAATAGGGACTAGAACCCCGAAGAAACAAAAGTCAACCTTCCACAGACAATGTTATTCCCTACCGCATAAAAAACTGCATAATTTTTTTAATGATAAAGATAATTCTATTGAACTACAAAACCGCAACAAAACCAATCAAGAAGAAAAGAGCCAATCAGCAAGAAGGTGATAACCAAGAAAAACAAGACAACTACACACAACACAAAACAACTACATAATCTCCCTCCAAAAAGAAAACCACTCAATCTCGTTGAAGTCGGCAGAGATGGAGACCCAATCAAACGAAAGAGAATAAATGCTAGCATAAAGATTTTCAGGGGATGAATACTTATCCTCAAAAGTTTTGTTATTCCTCTCCTTCTAAATGCCTCAATAGATGACTTTAGGTAGAAACAGCCAAATGCATAGAGGGATACCAACCAAGTCCCTCATCCACCATCCCGCAATAAAATCCTCAAAATGTTTTGGGAAAGTGTACTAAACTTTAAGGTGATAGAGGAAGAAACCCCACACTTTTCTAGCAATGCAACTATGAATAAAGAGATGTTCCACCGTTTCCTTTTCTCTCATGTACAAAATGCACATAATTTCCAAGTTCCATCCCAATTCATTAGGTTATTGGGTTGTTGGTGTTCTCGATTCTCCTCGGTCCTCCCATTTGTGGGCGCTTTACACCTTTGTCATGGCTCCTGGAAAGCTCATCACAGTCATGCTCAACCAGTCTAGTAGTCTCAACAACTTCTGCAACAGTCCTTAAACGAGCAATAGTAATCCATGTGTGGATAGCAACCCTAAGTCTCCTCTGGAACTTCTTAACCTTGGTCTCATCATCTCCCGCTATCAATGGTGCATAATAGGATAACTCCGTAAACTTATCCTTGTATTGGAGAACAGTTTTGCTACTCTGAGTGAACTCAAAAAACTCAGCCATCTTCTCGTCTTTCATTCCTTTCAGAATGAAGTACTGGCGGAAAGCATGAAGAACATGTCCCATGTAGGTAGCTCGTCATCGTCATATTGGAGGATGTCGCGGGTGGTCCTCCACCAAATGCTCTGCCTCGCCCTTCAATACAAAAGTAGTAGGGACACCTTTTGCTTAGAAGAACACTCCATAACAAAGAAAATTTTCTCTAACTGCATAATCCAGTTCTCAGCCTCTATGGGGTCAGACGTCCCCATAAACTCTAGCAGTTCCATCTAATGAAACCGTTTATAGGAA
Organism: Platanus orientalis; assembly: GCA_025762735.1. NCBI lineage: Eukaryota > Viridiplantae > Streptophyta > Magnoliopsida > Proteales > Platanaceae > Platanus > Platanus orientalis. The sequence goes on along the minus strand of JAOXJP010246907.1, from coordinate 16,771 downwards.
TCATTGCCATCTCTAATCATCCTCCCTTGGGACTGTCCCCGATGACTGACGTGCTCTCTGACCACACCGGCTAGCTCTCTAATATCACCTAGAACTCCAGCCAAGACATCACCATCCGGCTATGCAGTAGTAGACGACTCAAAACAAGTGCCTCCCCTTGATGACATCTTTTTCTCATAGAAACATGACAAACAATAGTCATAGAACTAAAATCCAATAGTTCTCAACTTAATTCTATGATAATTAAAATCCTTTAATCTTAAACATCAAACATGAATAATCAATTAATTCACAACATTTTTGCTAATCTATTCAAAAACTTAATCTGTAACTCTAAAATAGTTCAGATTTTCTACAAAATCTATAAATCTGGCTTTGATACTAATGTTGTCATGACCCAAATTTGTGAGTCGTGAGATGGGTCAGGTTTGGATCCGTGACATAGGAATGACCTGCCCCAAACCTGTTTCTCATAGCAAAGAGGTCAACGAGCTTGGAGTGTGTCATCAACCCTCTTACCTATTTACATCACTTTCCATATAATTGATTACTTTTCTTCTATCCATTTAAATTCATTTCATCAATCACATCGTAGTGGAATAATAATAACAATAGTACATTAAAATCAAGTGCAACAGAAATATATAAACGATATGTCTAAGATATATCATAACCATCTAAAAATAAAGGGCCTCAACATGCCCATGATAGTAAATACATCCTTACCTAAAAGGATATATCCAAAGTACTAAAATGTAACACATCTCCATTAAAGTAAACTAAAACTGAAATAAAATGTCACATCTTTGGGCCTGAAAGCCCCTCAACCTCTCATCTCGGCACATACCAAACGGCCTCTATAGATACCTATCCTCCAAGACTCCAACTGTGGGTGGTGTCAATTTTGCGTAAGTTTGACGGGCTTAACGAAAAGGTACACAATTTATATCACACAAAAGAGGCCAAAGATTATCACAGTAACAAATAGGAGGAATCAAGATAAAGTAAAGAAATCAAAGTGTATATGCGAGTGCAACAATTATAACAATCATGTATCCTTATTAAGATTCGAATATGCATATACCATAAGGTAACCATACGAGTGTCCAAATGTACCAAACCAAAGCATGCATATACTACATATTATATGTCATATACTAACCCATAAAGGTCTTCGTCATGTAGCAAACCATGTGCAAACAAACCATGGTGGGACTCCAACAAACAAATACAAATGTAAATGAACCATAAAAGGAGTCTTTGACAAAACCAAAATATGTAACATGTGTAAGGGTCTCTGACAAATCCAAAACATGTAACCCGTGTAGGGGTCTCCAGCGAAACATACCATATAACCTATGTAGGGTGTCCGACAAATCGTATCACATACAAATTTCTCACAAGGAGCCTTTTGCCACGAATGGCCAACCCACTAAGAGGTCTCTGGGGCATGGATAAAAAAATCGAGATCGGGCCGATCCCAATCTGATCCACGTATGGATCGGGCGATCCTTCAATGGATCGGGCGATCCTTCAATGGATCGGTCTATCCATCAATGGATCGGTCGATCCATTAAAGATCACTTAGTCCAGGATCACATGGGTTGGATCGATTGATCCTTGCAAGGATTAGGTGATCCATCCAAAGGATCGCTCGATCCATTGCTAAACCTGATCCAACAGAGTTCCGATCCTAATCCACGGCCGGATCGGCCGATCTTTAGAACCATGCTCTGGAGTTATAAGACCAATGGGCAAAGACTATAAAGGCCTACCCACAAAGGGGTCTCCGAACCTAACGAAGGGCAACCCACATAAGGGTCTTCAGGGCTACTTCTAGCCAACACATAAAAGGGTCTCCGACAATTCAAAGACTGTAACCCACAAAGGGTCTCTGACAATCTAAAGACTGCGACCCACAAAGGGTCTTCGACAGTCCAAAAACTGTAATCCACAAAGAGCCTCTGACAGTCCATATACTATAACCCACAAAGGGTCTTTGATAGTCCAAAGACTGTAATCCACAAAGGGGTATCATATCAAATCTACAATCCTAAATCTGAATGCTAAAACCATGCTTATGTAAACTAAAATAACTACTACATAAATAAGCCATTTGAAATTATTCATATGTCTTATTTCATAAAGAGTCTAAAACCAACAAAGTAAATCACATGTAACGGACCAAAGATACTTAACTCAATTTCAAATACATAGAAGATTCATGAATGTGAAACATTTTCATGCTAAATACTATTCACAATATAAGAAAACCATATAACTCAAATGTCTCAAAATCCACATAGAACTCCAAACAAGATGTTCCTTGAAAGTACCGAAGTAAACCATGCTAGAATAATATGTTCATGCCACCAAACATTTTCAATGGATGTAAGGTCCAATGTATTACACATGAATTCTAAGATCCTAATATGTCAATTAATAGAATTGTACAAATCAACATGGATTAATCATAAGTAGAGGGAATCCATCAAAGAGAGCAATAGGTCCATGTAAGGCATCCATAAAACATGTAAATTGTGGAGAAACAATTTAAAATACATTTTATCAAACATGTAGAGTACAAGAATTAAGAATCTCAAGAAAAAATCAAGGAGAAACCCAATATCCACCACAAGAAGCCTTCCAATCTCTACAATTCATGTAAATCAAACTCTCAAACTTCTTCACGTATAGTAGAGACCATTTAAACTATTCCACAAAGCTCCATTCATAACAACACAACTCCATAACCCAAGAACATCATGGAACCAATAAGGAAATACTAACAAACATGCTCACACTAAGGAAAACTTGATCCATCTCTAAGAAATCAACATTTTAAAAAGAAATAAAAATGAATCCACCAAAACATAACTCACAAACATCAAATCTAGGATCCTAGGAATGGAAAGCAAGTACAAAATGCATATCTACTCACTAAAAAATCATACACTTGATTTTGAAGTGAATCCTCCACCAAAGGCTTCTTTCCCTTGTCCAAGCCTCTGTCATTTATAAGAAAATATGTTATTTAATGGTTAAAATACATAAACTAAAGGTGGATGACTAAAATCTATACCCATTTAGGCTAGATCTAGGAAGAAAAAACATATCCCAACATACTTTTAAAATTGAAAGTGAAACTTACCAAATTGGGGAATAACTTCATCCTCTCCCAAGCCTCTCTAATCTCTCTAACCTTTACTTTTTTTATTCTAAATAACCTAAATGAGGTTTTAGATGGGTTATAACTCGTCCAAGATAAGATCCCACATGTGTGGTTCCAATGAGTGAAAGTCACGTAAAAAATGGCATAAAATGTAATTTTTTGAAACTTTCAACAATTCCTAATCAGGATTGATCACGAGATCTGCAATCGATCACGCTCGTGATCCTTCTCGTGATCGATCATGGTCTCTCTAAGAAACACCCGAGTGTCGTGATCTTTCTCACGTGTTCAATCATGAGAGAAGAATCACGCTCGTGATCCTTCTCGTGATTCTTGAGATAAATCACGTTTCTTTTAGAAAGTTCAGCACTGACCCTTTGCAGAAAAACATGTTTGTAGAAAACTCCAAATTATACGTTATTTGATGCATTAGAAAGTGTACTTAAAGACATTTTCAATGATGTATAGCTCATACTTAAATTATCTCGGGATTGGTACATGTTTACCCGTGAAGTTACTTCAATTACGTATTTGGGAAAACTTCGGAATTTGACAAGTTCATGATCCAACTTGGGTTTTACACTTCTAGCTTGGTCCAAAAAGTCTCTAAACCATTCTATGGTCTGTCTAAAACATGTAAAATGATAATTTTATCATTTTAGGACATAATTACAGTTGTACTCTTATGGTATTGCATCAATTTTTTCATATCCTCTTGTGTGCTACATCACCCTATACATCCTAATGACCTATCAAGTTACGGGCTTGAACACTACTACTTTAATACATAACATCAATAATGGGATAAACAATACGTCAACCAATTCAAGTAGGGGCTCAAGCCCAAAATTTGGTGCAAACGTTGGGGTCAAATTCACAACCTCATGGTTGTGGTGTGGTATTTCAACCTATTGAGCTGCGGGCTTGAGCCCAAATCCATCACATTTCACTTTTTCTTAATCTGATATATTTGGAATTCATCTTATTTCAAGTGTATATATGTATGTATTTATGGAGCAAACAATAAAATATATGTGGAGAAAAGGAAACATACAAAGTAGGCAGGAGTTCTTGAATAATTATATCACTAGAAGAAGGCCATAAGGACCTGCTTGGAAAGAAAAATTGTGTTTAGTAGAAAAACATAACTCATAAACCATATTGCGGAAGTTCTTTTATGTCCTAGACATCACTTATTTATAGTTGTAGGGAAACAATCCTGATGCCTAATAGTCAGTGTAGGATGACACTTCTCATACCACAATTGATGCTGAATGGAAGCATAAATAGGATTCCATCTAGGGATTGAATTTGTGTTCACAAAGAGGTTAGTTTCTGACATAAATTAGGTTAAAGGACTTGGGGCCATTTTGGGATTTAAAGAGACTCGATATATGATATAAGGTTAGGTATAAGCTCAGATTACGAAATAGTAATGAAATAAAGAAGTGGGATAGAGAGACAAGGGAGAAATACAGGATAGATTCTTTCTGCCTAGTTGGATGTCCTGCGGTTAGAATCAGACCAATCAAAGGACTGCCAGAGGATGGAATTTGCTACTATGCTTGCAAGGAATCACGCCTTAGAGTAGCCTTCAAAAAGTCAATTAAACACTTAGTTCAACTATTTCAAACGAGTAGAGTACAATGACTATTGGTACAGTGATGGGGCTGTAGCCTCTTTCTGCTTTTAAATGAAAATTGAATTTTTAGAAACTCTCCCAAGTTTACTTATAATTCCTTGCCTAAAAGCTTTCTTAATTCTAGCCTACTACAGAGTACAAACTTCTAGAAACATTGCTATAAGAAACTACTAAAGGACTCGAAAATAATCCAACAAAAAAACTACCAAAGGACTTACAAAATAAAAATATCATAAGCAACTATGACTCAGATTTGGATACTAAATGTGACCATGATTTGGAAACTATACCAAGGACTCAAGAAAGATTCAAGTTCACAAAATTAACTTAAAATAAATATTGATTCCTTTGTGGAGATACAAAGTATTTTTATGTACAACACTTTATATGGGAGAATCCTTGATGTTATTCACATCCTACGATTATTGGAGAACAATATGGTCCAACCCCTATCAATTCTCTGAGGTGATCATTTGTGTACCGAGTCTCCAACAACCAACTCCTCTGGAGAAATTATCCTCGGAAAAGAGCTTTAAATGCCAGATACTACAAGCTTCTCCCATACTGATGTGACCCTAGAACACTTAGACAATCTCATCCCATATTGTTCTAAAGCAGCCCCAATTCTGGCTGGACTTAGAGATTTCTTCCTATGATGGAATTAAACTATCTCCAATTAATAAGCATGAGAAAGTTTGCTCTGTGAGTATGATTATGTTACCAAGCTCTGCAGCTCTTCAAAATAATGAACTTCAACTAATATGTGGTTTCATCAAGTGTAATAACAATATACCATGTAGTTATACATTACTTCTTGAAACCAAATATTCTTTGGTCTTCCTATTAATCTAACCAAGTTTTAAACCTTCCAACAATATATATCTTAGTAGATTGGACCATCGTAAATAAGTCTTACAATTCTATGTACCAAATTGCTCCATACTTGAACTTGTCCTTCATAGTTTTTTATTTTTTTTGATAAATAACTTGTCCTTCATAGTCATACACTATTCATTGATAATGATGCCCGTCATATTACTAATCCCTTGAGCATGAGAGGTATGACGCCCAAAAGCAAGAAGATTCCCAAGAAGTGTCATATTACTTGCTTGTTAGTTAATTTATGAGCTTAGCATTCTTCTCCTCACCCACAACACCTTTTTTAGGTGATTAGAGTTAAATGGTCACTGCACGCAAGGGAGGAGATTGTGTTTGAGCTTCTCCAACATTTGAGGGGGAAAGTAACAAGGAGCTTGTTAGAGGATTTAAGGAAGAGTACAAGGGAAATGATTGAGGAGCAAGAAGCAGTCCGTGGCCGCTTGTTTACAATTCAAGATGTCATGCATGGTGCCGTTCGAGCATGGTTACAGGTGTATATACAATTACATCATGCATATATACATAGATACCTATATGTGCTGTATTATGGTATCTGTGTGCAGATTTCACTTGTCCTATTTTACGTGTTTATTATGAGTTCCTCACTTGGTGCTGTGGATATTACTTCCAGGATAGAAGCCTTCGTGTCACACATAATTTGGCTGTTTTTGGTGGTTGTGGCCTCATTCTTTCCATCATCACTGGGCTCTTTGGGATCAATGTAGATGGGATCCCTGGAGCAGAGCGAACACCATATGCATTTGGTGTTTTTGCTGGTACACTTTTTCTGTTGGGAATCATCCTAATTGCCATTGGGTTGCTCTACCTGGGCTTGAGAAAGCCCATTACCGAAGAGCAGCTTGAAATGAGGAATCGGGAGCTCAAACAGATGATTAAGAGGTTTCAGCATGAGGCAGAAAGTCATGCACGGTTCCGGCAAGATTTTGATAGACAGCACTGGACCCCAACGGCTGCAGATAAGTTCCCAGAAGGTGCAGATGATGATCTCCATTGCTGAGAACAGCATACACCATACCAATATGTTTTAACCAGGGGTGGAGCCACGTAGAAGCAAGGGGGGGCAACTGCCCCCCCCCCTCAATGTGTGAGTACCCATGTAATAATAATGGGCCTGACAAAATATTATGCTTGATCGAATCACTTGCCCCCCTTTAATGTGTGAGTTGCTCCCCTTAAATGAATGTGTTCCCCATGATTGGAATCAGTTGCCCCCTTCAATGTGTGAATACCCCATGGTTGGAATAAGTTGCTCCCTCCTCTTGCCAGGAAATGAGTTCACGTCACCTCTAATCTGACTGAACTGGTGCCACTCCAGTCTCTGCTCAAACTGTGACACAATGTCAGACAAAGGGTGCATTAAGCTCAAGATGGTGTCCAGGGTGCCAAGTGACTTCATTTGGAATAAAATGGGTGGGAATTTGAAATTTCATCTAACCACTGCCCATTTTATTCCATGTAAAGTCACCTGGTGTACTGGACTCCAAATCTGGGACAGAACATCTATTTCAATTAATAAATACACTAGTATATTTACTATAATACCTGCCTTTGATCCATGTGTATAGGCCCAAACACCCTTTGTCAGGACACGTGTCACACACTGATTGCCAATGGAGTAGTACTTGTTCATTGATCCTGGAGATGATTTAAAATCCCAGAAAATCCTTGCCCCAGGATCGGATTAGGTGCGCCCGTTAATGGGTGCCAACAGTGTGCCCGCTACCAGCAGGTGACACGTCACATAGAAAAAGTGATTTACACTTTTTGGGGGTGCTTTTCACTTTTTTGATGTGATGTATCACCACTGATTGTGGGTGCACCATTGGCATCTGTTAAGGGGACACACATAATCCTTTGGCTTGCCCCCCCTACGTGAAAATCCTGGCTCTGCCCCTGCATATGCTTATACTTTTTTTCTGATAAATAAGAAAAATTTTATTAATGGAAAACCCCAAAAAGCTGCATGCAGAGAAGATAAAGGAGTCCCACTCCAAAACCCAACTATGGAATTTTACATTGCAGAACTCCAGAAGATGAGAAACCCATCAACATACTACCTTACATTTACATATCTAACAGGATGAACATCAACAAGGTTATATGGATCTTCGGGGTAGGTTGATTGGACCCTGTGGCAGGCTAAATAGCCAATCTTCCTATCACAGCTTGACACATTCACTAGTTAGCCAGTTTGAGGTGGTCATGCCCCTTATTTGAAAGGGAAGAAGTCCATGAAGTTTTTACTTAACACAAATATGTTATTTGACAGGTTTCTTAATCAGCCTATCTATGTCTGCAACATCTGTTCACAAACTAAGGTACCTGGACCTTATTGTGCTAACTGCTAAAAGACAATGTGTTTATCCAAATCTGTTTTCCATGACCCCACATAGACCATTCCACCATCTCATGAGTTCAACAACATATGCCCACTCATCTCCTGATCGTACTATTTGCACACCAAAATCTCATTTACTTCCCATACCAAGATAAGGACACCAATCAGCAGTGTGTCAGTGTCATTAAATATAAACAGCTTATACAAGGAATGGAAAGTACCATGAGTCAGAATCTTTTAATGTTCCAAAGTAAATGTTTAAGAATTTGACAGTTGCCTGTCCAGCAAAGAATCTTTTGTGTATTGAGGGTAATTTGGTGTGGATTTTCGAACTTCCATCAGTATACCTCAGACATTTCTTTCCCAGATTTGAGTACTCTGGACAATGGAGATAATTTGAGTCATTCAATTCTTGAGTAATGAATGCAGAGTTTCAATTATCAAGAGAACCCAGAAAATTCAGATCCACATGGAAAACTGACTGCTCCAACAGTATGAAAGGTGTCTGAATGAAATCATAATCAAACCACTAGAAAAGAGCAAAGAATAAGTTGGAAAAAGAAAGATGATACGGACGGCAATGTGAACAGAAAAGACTGTAAATTTCCCCACTTTGGTTCCAAGGTGAATGGTGTAATATGCTCAATCATGTATGACAAGGTTTCTGCACGGTATTGATTATCAGTGTGGAATGTTTTTTTTTTTTTCCCCTCTTCTTGCATAGTTTTCAGAGTGTTCTTGGTTAAAGCTAATTTGGATTTTTTCTGGTATAATAAAATGTTGTGTGAACCCAAAGAACCTCATCAAGAGGTAAGGATGTGCGAGAAAAAGATTGTTTGTAAACAAAATGAAGCTTGTGGTTGGAGAATAATGCAAGAAAAGAGAAAAGAGAAAAAAGATAAGAAGGGAAGAATAACTTATAGAGTGTGTGAAATTGATGCCAGAAAGCCGCAAAGGACTAAGTTAAGAAACAGTTGTGTTGTGTTAAGGATGGGTTTAAGGGTCAAGGTTTCAGCTCTAGATAAAGAGCTCTTACATAAGGTAACAAAAAGGGTTTTCTAGTTAATATTGAGGGAATGTAGGTCAGTATATTAGGGCTGAATGGAAGGCTTTAGAGGGTAGGAGTAATAAGAAAAACTAGGGCTTAGGGGGTTAAAAGGGAATTAGGGTTTAATTGTGAAGATAGAGAATCAGTATAATTGTAGCCTGTGAACAGTAATCCATGAACAATAACTCGTGAACAGTAATTTAAAGTTAAAATGGTAACCAGTGGAGTCACACCACTACTGAGAATAAGAGACACCTATCTTGATTCTTGAGTAGGAGTAACATCTTCTAGGGTTTCCTTGGAGTCACATCAAAGAACGAAAAAGAGAGCATATATGCTTCAGCAAAAGTTTCATATTCATTGATGTAAAATAATTATATATTATCATTTATTATAACTTTGGGCTCTTTTAAATTAGTAACATGGCTAAAGAAAACCAAAAATTAAACAATACTCTCTATTGAGTTGTAGACTGACTCAAAAATAGAAATTAAAACAGTAAAAATTTCTAAAAATATAAGAAAAAAGAAAATAGAAGCTCTACCTCAGAATTCTCTGTATTTATAGAGATAGCCCAAACCGACTTTGCATAATTGTAGAACTTCCTCAGAGAAAGTAAATTTCTGTAGTTATATAATTTAGATATTTCAATGACCAATCTAAATCAACCATTCCTTCCACTAGGTTTAATGCTTGTTGACCATCTGTAATGATTGACCATTGGGTTGACCAGTGGGTCCATATGGAATTTTCTTTACTCTTTGATGTCTTCATGGGCTTGGACCTCCAGCTGTGAACTCTAATCCAGAATTTGTTTGCATCAGAAATTTTCATACGAAATATGTTATCTCAACAGAAATCTCACACCTGAAGTCAAAGGGTTCACTGGAAACTAGTGACCCTTAGTAGTCAATGTGTGTGATCCTCACAAAATCTAAAGCTCTATTTTTAAACACTTGTTGAACCTTGATTACTAGTTTCTACCATAGTTGCAGGGAAGCTTGGTACAAGGTAGGAAGCTCATTTGAGAAGCTAATTCCATTACACTTCCCCAAGTAGTGGGAAGCTTGGTGAAACAAGTGAAAGCAATCTAGGGAAAGGAGTGAGCCTTTGAAGAAGTGAGTAGAAACGTTTAGCGAATTGACTAAGAAGAGATCCAAGAAACAATATTGTATTTTATTTAATATAAATCCTATATTGTTAGCATTAAATAAAATATTATCTGTGAGATTTAGTAATGATTTTGTAGGAAAAAATTAGAATTGAATTTATTGTTTGTATTATTTTATTCCAATCCAATAAAAAAGATTCAAATCCAATAGTTTTTATACAAAGTCTTCTATAGTATGACTCTAAGATTTAAGTTATTTACAAAAAAACTTAAAACTTTGTATGGTAAAATCTAAGATATGGTTGGCCATACTAGTAACAAATGGTTTGCATATTGATTTATATGTCACCATTCTTTGTACTTACATGGCATTGATTTTAGGATTTTTTTTACTTTCTTTAAGTTTATTCACTTGCTTGTATTGTAGTTAAAATTATTGATTATAATTTATAGTTATTTACTTTATTATCGTTTTTCAATTCTCGCTTTCCAAGAATTTATTGAGCCTTGCTTCTCGCTTTCACATTGCTTCCCATTTTCACTTCTTGCTCTGGTAACTATGGTTTCTACCACCTATGACCTGATGAAAACCTTCAATTACCAGTAAAATAATCATTGATCCTCTTATGATTTCATTGTATGCTCACAGTCCCTTTGGGGATATGCACATCCTCTGTGGGATGAACATCCTATGTTTTGATTGGGTGCCCATAATCCCTTCTGAGGAGACTTTTATTTTTTTCAGAAAAAAAGAGAGTGGAATTTGACCACATACCCAAGAATGTATTTCACATGTAATGGAGATGATCAACTGATTTTACTTGTTCACATGATGACTGGCATGCTAGGATGTAAAAAAATTCCTAGGAGATGCATCTTGTTTAATGTACTAAATCTGTATGAACAGTATATTAAATGCTTAGAGAAAAGAAAGAGACCAAGATTTGTTTGACATGGCAAACTTTTAAAAGATTCCAGTGTAATTGCGACCTGGCTCAAATGTGAACACACCACAGTTATCAAGCAGATTCAAACATTTCAAGACCAAGAGTTGCAATGCCCCCCACCCAACAAAAGGGAAGGCATATGCTTACTCCTAGTCTACAAAATTAAATTGTGTTTCATGAGTGATGGATCTCACAACCATGGTGTCTGAACCATGTCAAGATAAGCAACCAATGAGGTGTATTTCTTCCGTTCACAGATATAGAAACCTTGCATTATGAGGTCCCTGGTGTTTGAACCCATGAGCCATTTAACTCAGTCAGTTGTAAGGTAAAAAGTAAAACTTCTTTCTTAAATCTGAAATTGTCTATGCTTGATGTCCCTCATTCAAACTTGAAAAACATGCTAAAATGTTTCCCAAGAACATTCATCACTATGTTAGCACAATCCCCACACCTACATGCTGATATGTTTCCCAAGTACATTTGACACTATGTTAGCACAATCCCCACACCTCATGCAGATATAGCTAACTTTTGTGTTCAGAGTTCTGAAATTTTAAGCAGTGATGTGATGTGACATAAATTGAGACTAATGATCAATTCCAAATTTCACTATAATAATGGAAGAAAAGGGTCAGAGGATTTACCTAAATACCCAAATTCTGAGATTAGCTGCAATAAGTTTTTGATAAACAGGAAGCATGGATAACGGAGAATCCGCCCAGGAATCCCCAACAATATCACTGCACCAGAGAGGAACTTAATCAACTGTGTTGTCACAGAGATTGCACGAGAATTCCCATAACTTTCAAAAATGGTACCCATACCTGCAAGTTTCCCAAGGATAGGAAATGCCCGTTACATTGGCATGGAGTGACTTCTGCACCTCTGGGCGATTAAAGTACACCTTAGAATGCCTTTCAGTGCAGGGATCATAAGCTCTGGACATCCAAGGCTGAGTTTGAATGAAGCAGTGAGTGAAACCAAAAAAACCATTGAACCTTTAGATTCTAACAGATGAACCCAAAATACGGCTTTAACTACCCCCCCCAACAGGAACAAACAATGACTGTGGACATGTAATGCAAAATGATTACAGAAAAAAAAAAAAAAAAAGAATAAACAAATGTTTGGACCCTTGGACCACCGTAACCAAGTAAGAACAGTCAAGGTTGGTCTCTCTCTCTCTCTCTCTCTCTCTCTCTCTCTCTCTATTTTAATGGTTTGCCACCACAAAACTGAAGTTGCTTTATTTCCATCGTTTCCGATTGTAAAGCAAAAGCATTGCTTCTCAATGACCATCACCATTTCCTTGAGCACCATGCCCATCAAATATGTATCCATTACCGACCATTTGAGGATATAACTTTAATGAGAGAGAATTTGGTCTACACCCTCTGATGTAAGCTCCAGCCAGTTAAATGGTGTCTAGTTGGTACTGGGGACAATTCCTGCATAGCTGTTTCAATGGTGTGAGTGGGTCTCAGGCATGCCAGGTTTCTTGGAGAGTGATCTCTCTCTCCTTGGCTGCCAAAATGATGGTTCCATGCCCACTTATGCTAGCCACCACTACATGGAACCCACTCAAGAGTAAAGCTGTCTATGTAAGTCAGGGTTGTCACTATAAAGTGAGAAGATGAGGCCAGACAAGTTTATTCCAAAGGGCTAGGTCTCATGTCTCAGAAGGTTGCAGTGGGGGACCAAGAGGGACTCTCAAGGAGCCTTGACTCAACTCAATAAGCATTTTAAGTGCCGAGGTAGGGACTGACAGTTGTGTTTGTGTTTGAGTCAGAAAAGCCCTAATCAGGCAACGGAGGGACTCTAGTCAGAAGGTAAGGGCGCTGCATTGCGACAAACTGAAATGAATCAAGAAAGAAGAAAACCATATTGGACTAATGGAAGAGAAGACAGAAACAGAGATGCTGGAGTGTTGACATCATAACATTCATGCAGGAAGTACAGTCAGTCTCAGATGGAAACCTTCAATTAATTAAAGAAGAAAGTGGAGAGACTGGTGAGAACTTACATAATGTCCCCTTAAGTTGCGCCTGAGAGATGCAGTATCATTGCAAGGAAGTGTGAATATGCTGTAAGGATCGATATTTCCCTGTTCTGCATCTGCAATATCAAGCGCCTTCATGCATGCATCGGATGGGTGCAGAGAGGATCCAAAATCGCAAACAACTCTCAGAGTTCTATAGGTTGCATCAGAGATCAAACCATGGGTCCACCAATACTCAAAAGTTCCCACATAATCATGGTAATCATCAGTAACGGCATTACCCACCTGAAAAGAAAGAATAGGAACCAGCAATCTCAATAATGTCCAATCGCAATTAAGCCTCAGAAATCCAAGACAAACCATGAAAATTCTCATGAATCTTACCAAGAAACCCTTGAAATTAATTACAGGATTCTGTATTCCCTTGTTTCTCTGGTATACAATTTGAGACAACTGAGGAACATAGTGACCTGAACAGATAAAACTAAATCCCTGTTGAATTGGGTTTCATGTAACAAAAAACAACAGAGGAAGCAAAAATGGGTGAACAATTTTCACACCTGCATAACTTTCTCCAGCAATGTAGAAATCTCTATGCTTATACTGGGGGAACCTTTCAAACCAATTGACTAGAAAAGTATATGCATCTTCAGCTACAAGTTCAGAAAACCAGAATCACATAATCATCTAGAGAAAACAAGTACTAAGAGTTCAGACCCAACACATAATTCAGGCAAAAATTCAAACCCAATTAAAAGAATGCAGCAAATATCAAACTGCAAATATAAAGTACCCGTTCTCTGGTCACCGGCGGTATACAAATCCGACGTAGTATTCGAATACGAGAAACCTACCCCGGCTGGAGATTCCAGGAAAAGCAAATTTGCCACTGGACAGAACACAAAAATCCCATCAGAAACACAAAATTAAGGAAAGAAAAGGGTCCCTTTTTAATTTCAGAGAAAGAAGATGGGAGTTTTCGAATTTCACATACGATAGTTCCAAGCGTAGGGATTGGAGAAAAGGGTCTTCCCGTCTGGATCTATACGGAAAGGTCCGATCTCTTCGGCGGCTCCATAGGCCACAGACGAACACCCAGGCCCTCCATTGAGCCACAGAACAAGTGGTCTCGACTCGGGGCCACGACTCGCCGGCGACTCGACCAACCAGTAAAACAAAGCCCGGCCGGCATTTTTGTTAACGGTAACGTATCCTGAGTACTGGGAGAACCCAACGTCGTTTGGCTGTCCCGGCAACTCAATAATCTTGTCTCTCTCTTGGTCTTGAGAAGAAGAAGTACAAGAAGAACAAGAACCCAGCAAAAGAAACACAAAACCCAGAACAGAGAGCAGAGAAGAACCCATTAGGAATCTAACAAAAATTATAAACAAAACCCAGAAACCAAGATCCAAAAATGTTTCTGGGTTTCTAAAATAACTTATTTTCAGAACCGAAGGAGAGTGTAGTTGTTGCCATTAGTGGTGGTGGTGAAGGGGTTGGGAGATTAGATGGGATTGGATGATCAGTGATGGTCGTGGAAGCAGTTGACACTTTCTTGTTTTTTTCCCTTTTTTTCATATTTTATTTTCCCTTTTTTGTGGTAATTTTAGCATTTAATTGTCGAATTCTAGTAGCTGAGATTGAGACTCACACACCATTAGCGTGTCTAAGTATGGTTTTTCTCATTTCACTTTTTAACCGTCCCTTTATTTAAGCAGAGAAGACGAAGAGCGGGTAAGGGAAGGAGGAAGCACATGGGGTTGCGCCAATTGATTACGTTATGGCAATAAAGAAGACCGTGCAAGAAAAATGAAATGCAAACATGCCTTCTGTCCAGCTTTTGGGGTGGGAGCAATATAGATACTGAGGATTAAGGCCCACCAGGATCTCAAATCTGGATGGGTCTTCCCTTGTAGAGGGTTTGAATCTTTTGTTGGATACTCTTTGTATTTGACAATAATAAGCACACAAACAACATTATCTTAAATGATGATTGAATCAAGGCAGGTCACCTCATTGTGTTGCTCCAAAATTTTAAATTGGATTAATTGATGTTCATCTTTGTCACTAGTGCTGGTAGTATACACTTTCCAACTGATTCAGCAACGGGGATTGGAGGAAAATCAGTTTTACAATCAACACTAATTTTGTCACCGTTCATTTTGATGAAACTAAGCTGTGGTATTAAATTATCAGGATCAACAGGTGAAGATGCATTTTGGATGGGAAAGGGAGCAAATCTTTTGGGACCAAAATTGGTGTGACCACACCACGGTTGACGCGTAGCGTATAAAGGGTTAAAAGTGTTTGAAAAAACAACACATTCCAATTTAAGTACACATCATACATTTGTGTGATTCTAAATTTCATTACTCTAAATTTCATTATCCAGTCTTTATAGGACTTGTTTTTTATTTTATGTAAGGAACTATTACTCCAAATTTCTTAAAAGATTATTAATTACAGTTGTTTAACGTAGTGAATCTCTGATTATCTCAAGTTACAAGTATTGTTATATGAACAAAGTTGAAAGAGAATGATACTTTAACTCTTTATTAATATAATGTAATTTACATACTTGTTTTAAATACAAAATAAATTTTACATTGTACCTAGTCTTGGGTTTCTTTCAAGGTTCAAGCTCTTATAATATCTTCTTGGAAGAGATGCATTAAAGTATAATAGACTTGATGCATTCTTGAAAGAGAGTTGTTTGTTGGTTTATAGATTTGGAGAAGATGGAGAAGATGAAGAACTCACTTCGGATTTAAAAGTTATAACTTGGAAACAACAACAAAAATATCAAAGGATTGAAGAATACCGATTTCGTGTTCTTTGATGGTTTATATAGATTATGAACAAGCTGAGTTAGAGTCCATATGAGAGACAAATTCTTCATTACTCTTAGAGTCCTCAGAGTGGGAATGTATTGTTCTTTCTTCTTGTCCATATTGATACTTCTTTTTGTCCGATGTTGTACCACCATTAATCTCTTGAGTGATCAAAAAGTTTGTTGATATTGTGACTGTACAAAACAACCGTTAATAAAGGAGTCGAAACCAAATTCCTAATTTCGTGATGCGCAAATGAGATTTCTTCTCATTTGCAAACCTTTAGATTGTATGCGAATAAGCATATCAGGCTGCATTCGCATAAGTTTTATTAGTGGCTAATGACCTAATTTTCATTCATGGAGTGCTTCATGGTGCCAGAATGACACGGTTTTGTTTATTCGCACAGCATCATTAAGAGAGGGAGGATGATAGAGAAGAGACACATGGTCTATCACATGTAAGTGAAGTTATATAGGTTAATTGAAATTAATATAAGAAATTAACATAATAAAATTAGAAAAGAGAGAGAGTGTTGTGGAGGATCCACTTGGCACATCTTAGAAAACAGAAAAATCAAAGAAAAAAATAGAAGGGGGTACCACACATTCCGCATGTGTGTGATGTTGCCTGCCCTCCCATCAGTTATGTGAAGACTGCTTTGCATCCTAAAATAGTTGTTACTATTTGTTCATTGATACGTATGATACCATTCTTTTGAAGGATTTTTTTTTTTTTTTTTTTGGGGGGGGGGGGGTTTTTTTTTTACAAAATTAAACC
>JAOXJP010246896.1:0-22489 GCA_025762735.1 Platanus orientalis | reverse complement strand
AAAAATCAGGCAGACACATCAGCACCGAAAAGTGATATGTGCCCCCCCCCCCCCCCCAAAAGTGCAAATCACTTTTCTGTACTGATGCATCAGCCCTTGTGGTGCCGTTTGCACAGTTCTAGCCAGAATCATTTTCACATAATCCAAGCCCATCAAATATAGTTAGGTGTTGATTTTAAACTAGTTCCAACCATGGAATGGTTATCCATGAACCAGACTTAAACTCAAGTTGGTCTGCTC
Source organism: Platanus orientalis (assembly GCA_025762735.1). Lineage (NCBI taxonomy): Eukaryota > Viridiplantae > Streptophyta > Magnoliopsida > Proteales > Platanaceae > Platanus > Platanus orientalis. The sequence continues at coordinate 22,249 of JAOXJP010246896.1, read as the reverse complement.
CAAAAAAGACCAAGCAAAATTAAGCCTAAGTGTCATGTACATCAAACGAGATTTGGGATGTCCTGACACATCAATTGCATGCAAGCCAACATTCAAATACGTTAAGCTACGTGATATCGTTATAACAAGCACAACGAACTCACACTTGAGTTAAAGATGATAAACCAAAGATTACTCTACGAGTTTAGCTCTAATAACTCGTTTAGAAGAAATCAAAATAAATTAAACTCAAGATCATCTTAACTTCTCAAGATTTTAGGAAAAATGGCAAAATCTCGATCCCTAAAGGAGAGAAAACAAACTCCATCAAAGTTCTATAAGAAGGAACAAAGCATTAGTTGCAGAGGAAACAAAATCTCAAACTCCCTTTCTTAGAAATTGAGGTAATCTCACTAAACCTCACGCAAACAAATATAAACCATGATCAGTTGATTGTCAAAGGTCAATCAACAAGTACCACACCGGTGTGAGGAGCATCTCAGGAAAGCTCAACAACTTGCAAGTTCCAACCAAGGCTAAACTAGACCAGAAAGAAGCAACTCAAGTCGGATTGACAATGATGTAGAATTCTACCACCCATAGTTTGACGTTGTCTATGAAAAACGTTTGCAAAAATAAGCAATGCCCCCCTTAGAGGAAAATCACTCAAACAAGCCCTCAAGTTGATATAAAGCAACCACCTCAGTAAAACGTTCCCCAATAAGTTGTAGAGATCCTGACATAAATTGAAACTATTCGGGACCAATTCTAAGAGCAAACAAAAAAATTCCGATAAGAGTTGGAAAGGTTGACTTTGGAAAATGAACACCTTAGGGTATGTTTTTCAAAAGATGACCATCATCAGCATCAACATGCTTCACATTCTCACACCAACAATAACCAACAACAAGGGGATAAAGAAGAAAAAAATACCCTCCCCTTCAATAGGGTGAGAATCCGAAAAAAGGTGTCTAAAGAGGATGTGAAATGCATGGTTGACAAGTACTTGGATGAACTCAATCACAAGGTTGACATTCCTCGAAATCAAACATCCCAACAAATAGCTCAAAGCGTCATCAAGAACCTTGACAAGTCTCCATTTGGGCAAAATATCTTGGATCAACTGATTTTCAAACAATTCACCATGCTCAAGTTCAACAGTTATGATGGATCATCAAACCCAATAGCGCATTTACACCATTATCAGTAGGTGATGACTCTAGAAACACAATGAAAACTTAATGTGTTGAGTCTTCCCTTCAAGTCTCCAAGGAGTGGCTTTGGGGTGATTCCACAAGCTACCTCCCTCAAGCATCCATAGTTACCATCAACTATGCGTCACTTTCATTGCCAACTTCGCTCATGGTAGGCTCTAGAGGAAAGATGTGGACACCCTATTCAATATGAAGAAGGGTGTGAAGAAACCATTAAGGGCATACATCAAGAGGTTTCAATCAAAGCTTCTTCACACTGAAGGCTACAATGAGAGAACCATAAACATAGCATTCAAAAGGGAACTACTACATACAAGCAAGTTGCACCAATTGCTAACCAAAACCCCAACTAAGGACATGATGAGAACGAGGCTCCTTGCCAGAGCAAAAAAATATGCAAAGCTAGAAGATGAGACACTTCCTCAAGGGACAGTAATGATGAATGCACCATTAGATCTTTGATCTAGACTAGTTCCCATCAAGGAATAGAACAAAGGAAGTCCTAATTAGAAGAGAAATGTGGACGACAAGTCCATGCGAGACCTACCTCTCAATACGCTTATACAGGTCATTGTGCAACAAATTAAACATGGCCTATATCTGAAATGGCTAGAGCACATAAAAAGGGACCCGAGCATGAGGGATCAATCCAAACACTATACATACCACAAAGCCAAAGGTCACTGAAGCAATGAAATCATGATTCTTCAGCTACAGATCGAGGATCTCACTAGGCATGTCTACTTGAAGGCTTACATAGTCAATAAGGGCCAACATGTGGAACTAACCCCTCGAGAAGAGAAGCCATGCCTAGTATAGGTGGATAATACTCAACTACAACAAGAGACAGACCCTATCAACCACACCATTAATTAGCTTTGAAGAGCCATTATCGAAAGGTAGCTCAGGTATGCCAAATTTACCACATATCATAATCGGCTAAGATCATCAGTGAATCATAACCAGAGACTCGTTTAGGATGGGATACCTTCTCAAACCAGGATCTAGAAAGGTTACATTGTCCACATGAAGGTTCTCTTTGGCATACAATCTTGGATCTTACGATTATGATCACACTCTAAAATTAGTAGATTGTAATCAGGATGATCATAAGATCAGATTATGGTAGTTATTTGGCTACACCACTCTATATCCCAACAAAACAATGTTCTTCACCACTCTATATCCTTTCTACAACCTCTTAAGCATGTATGATTGGTTGTAGTTTCATCACCAAAACTGCCATCTTGTAGAAATTTGCAAGATGAAAGTTCAAAATCAATTTCTCCTACTAATGTTTACCTAAAAAAATTTCATTCCCCATTGTGGGCTTCGATTTTCGCATGACGGGTAAATCCCTTTGAAAAGAGACTTGCTTATCACAGGAAATATCCTATGTGATTAAGAGTTGTCACCATCATTTTTAAAGATGTTGATGAACATCAACAAAATAAGTTTAAATTTTAAAAAGGGTTTGAAATGCCTGACTCTACACTTAAACCGGTTGATTCCCAAAGATTCCTAGGTAAGTTGTTCATTTATGAGTTGAGGAAGGTGTTAGGCACCCCGCATTATCCGCTTTCGCGGTTCCGTACTTTAAACCCATTACAGTCTAATGGTCACTCAATTTATAATCTTATCATCTTACTTATTTCTTTTTATCTCATTTTATTGAGATTAAGTAGGGAATCCACATGCCATTTATATCAAAATTTTGGCAGCATAACGGCTGTAATATGGATCGCCTGGGGACAAATAGTGATCCCCACATCACTTTCTTCAATAACCTGATAGTTTATAAATCAAGAAAACACTCCGAATATGTCATACATCCACAACATCATCACTATCCACTTAACAGCTCCGTATCCATTATCACCACTCATATTCATCGCACATATATATAATTTAAGTAAAATAGACTACCAAATTATCCCATATTCTGTAAATTAATGAATTCTAAAAATATTTATATAAAGTTTCTAATCTAATGAACTAAATCACTCCACACAAGTTGAGGATCCAAAATGCGCATTTTACCTATTCACATTGCAGTTGCATTGTCATTCTATAGCCAAGCCTTCCGGATATCTCATTTTTATCACTATCCCGCATAACCAAGTGAGACATAAAGGCTAGCCAAAAGTAAAAGTAACTATTTGTATAGAGACAAAAATAAATAAAATGAAACTATAATCAATAAAGGGGAAACGAGTTTCCATATTACAACTAGACTATGCATATTTCCATCTAAGTGATAGAAAGAATATGGATGTTTGCACATGCAGCATGCTTTAACAGAGACTTGACTACAATACATAGGAGTATAAACTAATTCAAGGATTGACTTTGGGCTTGGAAAAAGCAATCAAATCCATTTCACTCACAAATATATATAATCTGAATTTTTATCTAAGTATGAAATCTGATTTTCTATTTTATGAATACAACTCGATGAGTGATTCGAGACATGTATGTATATAGGCATATATATGTTAACAACAATCATTTTAGGTGACATCCTATTTTACTGACAATATTTAGATTATTAAGAAAACCTAGTAAAATACACAAGGCCTATGGAATTACTTGAACAAAGAGAGTCAACATGTCGGGGGCCCTGTGAATTTAGTTGGTCAGCAAAAAGAGTTAAATATATAGCAAATTGAGTTCGTAGACCTTCATCTAGCACACGACACCTGATCATGTAACATTATTAGTATGATCCATATGTCCCCAAACTCTAGCAAACAAGATCAACTTTGAATAAGTACTCAACACTTCCTAGTCTAAGAAAAGGAAAGACTACAAAATCAACATAAAAGGAGAACCACTCGTGCGAAATAATTCCGATTAAAGAGAAAATCAATCCTAAGTTCAAACTGATTCTTATGCAATACAAGTGAACCTCCTACAGTCAAAACCATATAAAAAGGACCTCATAGGATTCCAACGCTAATATAAGCACACAAGCGGTAATAAAGGAAAAAGAAACAAGAAAACAAAAAGGCAATTAAACACATAAATGGGCCAGCATGATTTCCATACTCCTAGTTATCTTGGCTCTTGGGATAATTAATCAACAACAACTCACCGATTGATGTGTGAAGACAACAACCAGATTGTTGTAAGACGTACATGATCTGGATTCTATCAATCACTACCCATTGATGAAGCAAGCTAAAATCCCACTTGAAACTCTGAATAGTGATGGTATTTAATGTCAAAACAGAGAGCATAGTAACATTCAATAATTCAAAACAATATTTTAAGTAAAGGTAATGTTTTCTTCTATGGACTGAACTCCAATATCCATCAATGAATCAAAATGAGGATCCAAAGTATATAAACCTATGAACTGGACACTTCACTTTAAAAAAATCAAATTAAATAGCAAAAAGGCTAAACAATCTATGGCAATATCATCAAATATAACTACATATCAAAGTTGACCTAAAAATTGAAATTTTTTTTAATGAAATGAGAAAAAAAAAAAACTCAAACAAATAGGCTCTCATCGTCCAGAAAGAACGCATGCTTATATCCCCTATCTATATCAACCTTTATGAGAGAAAAAAAAATAAAATAAAATAAAAAAGTGACCAGTCTGAATCCCACAAAAATAGAAATATTTATTAGTCAATGAAAAAAAAAACCTCGAGCACAGTGCCTAGTATCATTTTTCAAGAGTTGAAACAATTAAATAAGAAACACCCTAAACTAAATAAGCTAATAAAGAAAAGGGAGAGTTAATATATGCACTGACAACAACACACACTCCATCGGCCCATAGCTTCTGTTTTTTTTATTATTATTATTTTTAGGGCCAGCCAATTGTGAACTGAACTGGGTAACAGCTGCTTCACCTAGTTTGGGTAGCATGGAGGTGTGTCCAAAAGGTGGATATGTCTGAGGAAATGAATAAATAAATAGGCTTATTAAGAGAACATAGAATAAATATCTTAAGTATGGGGAATTAAATGAGTTTATATGAAAACACTACATATAACAATAATACTAAAAATGGGGTTAGCAAATGAAGAGAGAAATGTGTGCCTCAGGATTAAGGCTGATCGGGTCAACAACAACTAGGTCCCAATAGGACTCTTTTGCTGACACAAAAAATCATATTCACTTGCAATCATTGGGTATTCAACCCAACTCATAAACACAACCTTAAAAAAATTATTATTGAAGCATCCAACACCATGAATTGCTTCAACTTAGAAATGGAGAAAGCTCACAAAAGATTCTATTGACTTATGAAGTCATAGCCCAAAACATTCAAGCATAGATTTCTAAAAAAGGGGGACAAAATCCCCAACCATAAGCTAATAAATCATCACATCCATCCATTAGAGCTCCAGTAAAAAAAATAGAACTCAGTAAATGAACAACTCTTTAGATATGGATCCTAGCTTAAGAAAACTAATAAATATCCATCATGCTAATTTGAGTCAATCTCAACTTCTATGCATAATTAGAAACCGAGATGGACTCATGAACACCCCTGTGTGAAGCAACCAAAACTCTCAAAAAGAAGGTGCAAGCAGTAATCACGAAATGATAATGATGCAAGACAACCTAGGGATGGGTTGTTTACCTATGGCTTATGGGCCCACAATACCAGAAGAGAGTCCCCACTCAAATAGTTGATCAAACAAGTGAAGACGAATCAGAATATAGTGGAAATAACCACAAATTCAAGAGTATATATCAACAAGTTAAAGACTTCAAAATTAATACTTGAACAGGTAGCACCCACTAGATAGATGCTCTAAACCCCTAAATAGATAGTTGTAAATATTATTTATCCCATGTTGATATCTCACCCTCTATTCTAACTGATTTCACATAAAACAAAGTAGATATTTGCGGAGGATCAAAACTTAGTTAACTAATTAAACCATGGAGGCTGATCTACAGACCTTGGGACAACAAAATTTAAGGCTAAGGCCATATAATTGAAGGACAGACTTAGGGTTAATACAATGCCTAGTTGTTGAGCAGTTGACAGGGTTTTAACAAGATGAATTTAAGCTGCACTAGTAGGCCTAGTTTAAGGGAGAAACAACAACAGGGCTGGCTTAAACGGTGCCCAGGGATGACACTTTCAGGTCAGATTTACAGGGATTTATAGGGTTGAGAAAGGGGTATAATAGGGTGCTACCAGAGGGTTTTAATTAGGGAAACATGGAATTAAAGAAGGCCTAATTACGCATAGAAGCTGAGATTGTTCTAAAATTACGGAAACCTCGACCTTTTGGGAGTAGTCTCCAACGACTCAAAGAAAGGACAATTAAACATCCCATGATAATTCAAAATCATAATACATATCTTGTAAATTAAAATGAAATAACTATAAATAACTCCACTAGAAAATGAGAAGAAAGGCAAAAACCAAAAAAAAAAGATGAAGATTTTGCATAAAAGTGAGGATTCTTATCAAAATACACACAGAAAATGGGATGAACAACATAAATTTTTTATATAAAAAAAACAAACATATCATAATAAAAAAATCCTAGATGAAATGGGAATGATGCACCTACAATATTGTTTAGTCAAGAGACCAATACGTCTCTTACTTGTAGCACACGTAGTTTAGGATCCTTATATCTTGTCTTCACCAGACGGGCAGGTGATGAAGAGATGAGCAGTGTCAAGCAATGAAATCATGGGTCAGGTCTAGACTGGAGAAGAGGGTTTTATCAGAGATTAATCCCAAAATGCCACCACCAACTCTAAAGATCAATCCCAAAGCAACACCCCCGCCTCAGTTTTGGGTTTCAAAGAGGGGAAAAAATAGAGTTTTTTTAATATTCCCCCCCACTCTTTTGTTGTTGATTCCCAATTTTATAAAGAGGGAAACTCTTCACGTGATTCCCTTCAACGCAAGAGGTGGGGTGGTCTTCAAGGAGCCTCTTTGTCAAGCAACCAACCAGCTAGAGGTGCGTTGGATCGCTATCACGCTTTGCCCTAGGGAAGAAGGTAAAGCTTTGAGGTCTCCCAGTCAGCTAGAGATGTGTAGTTTCCATCGTTTGATCCTAGGACAAATGAAGGTAGGCTGATAAAAAAAAGGGGGGGTGCAGGGATGAGCCCTGGTTTGGGGGTTCGCACAAACACGAAATAGGGAAGAAAGGGCTAGCAATCGGGCAAGAGAATAGATGCAGGATGAGGGTTTCACGAAAGGGGAATGGGTCAATCAATGTTACAACTTTTTGATGGCGACGAGAGAGCTACAACGGAGAAGAGGGGTTTGAGCAGAGATCTTACCCATGAGAAAGAGTGAGCAGGCTTGGAGGGATGCACGAGAAAGGAACATGGGTTTTGGGCAGGGTGATGGTAGCGGCAGGTGCACAAGTGCTCGGGTCAGGATCTTTCCCCTCTATGAAGAGGAAGAGGGAGAAATAGGGGGTAGCCTACAACCTCCTGGGCCGAGTTCTCTACCAGAGAGGCAGTGGGTTTTAGAGCTTCCACCAAAAAGGAAAAGGAGGGCTAACACCCATGACCCAGGGGATTTGCGAAGGAGATGGGGCTGGTTTGGGTGGGCCAACTCGGGTAAGCTAAATTGGGTTGGCTGGTTCGAGTTTTGGGTAAGGCTGACTTGGGCGGTTTAAGAAGGCTAGCTCAATTGGGTTGATGTGAAGCAAATAAATAAAGAGAAAGAAGTAATAAATAAATAATAAATAAAATAGATCAATAAATAACATTTAACTAAAAAATTAATAAACTAACTACAAGGTAAAGAAAATTAAATAACAACATACCAATAATAATAATAATAAATAAATAATTGAAGTGAGAAATGTCTACATGATAACATGATATTTAAAGTAAAAGCGATCATGCGATAGGGGTTGGTTTCAATTGATGGGAGTCAGCTTGATTACGAAGGGAGGTTAGGGATTGCTTTGTCTACCTACTAACTTGAAGAGGAACACCGATACCAAGAGTTACGCCAAAATTAGGTGCTTACACCCATGACCGTACAACACCAAAAAAAAAAAAAACCAAACAAATTCGCTATTGTGTGTCATGGTTGGGGTGAGAGTGGTTGTAGAGAGAGATAGAAAGAGTTTGTGAACTAGTGTTAGCAAAGAACATAATGTGTTTGCACATTGCATCATGCTTGGACATGTTGATTTTGCAAGAGAGATCCTGAGTCGAAAGACAAAATTGGCCCATGAGGAATTCACAAGGATCTTCACATCTACACTTCGCTTCTACAAAAAGGGCATGTAGAGATCATAATAGAGCTCTTAAAGCTCAACAATACATAAGTTTTCCTTCTTGGCAACCAAAATGGAAGAATTCCTCTTCATGTAGCAGCAAGGAAAGGTCACTTTGGAGTCATAAGAGAGTTTATTCAAGCTAAATCTAACTCCATCTGGACCTTGACGGATGACAGAGAGACGTTTCTATAGTTACGCGTAAAAGGGTGTTGTGTCTCCCTTCCATGATTCGAGTTTGATTCTCTGTTCTTCATTTTTTGGAGACCTAGAGATGGCATAAAAAGAAGACAGAAAAAAAAACACATATTAACGAACAGATCACAAATCAGAGACAAAACCACAAAACAAAACAAAAAAGAAACAAGAACCCATGAAGAAGAAAATTAATCTAACCAATGATCTTGGCTATCCATTTCTTAATTTGAGGAGAATCTAATTCAAAGAACTCAACCAAGATGAAGCATTCACAACCCTATTTGCTTGCCGAATGAACAAGAACAACAAAAAGAATGAACAATAATGATAAAAAGGGGTTTTATGTTTTCATAAGCGAAAGACAAAAATACCCTTCTTTATAACACGTGATTTCTTTCACTTAGCGCATTTCTAATTCAAATTGCAATTAAGCAGATCGCCGATCACCCTTTTTACCACGATCTCAAATAGGCCCAAAATAGGATCTCGATCAATAGATCTTAGCCAATATCGTATACCAAATGGATGGAATTTTATATCTGGTCACGATCTAATATCGTATACCAAGATTGCATGCCAAAGACAGCCGAAGTTGCCCTGTTGATATCTCCTAAGATCTTTAACTTAGAGGTCAGAAGAACCATGGTTGACACTAGGAGTTTGGCAAACATACTATTCTTCCTAACCTTCCGTTAGATGAATTTGGAAAAATCTAACCTTGAGCCTTACTCTACACCATTGGTTAGGTTCGATGGCAAGCCTACACCAACCTTAGCAAGTCACTCTCATGGTGGATTTTTCAGTTGTCAAAGTTTCTTCCCCCTATAACACCATCCTTGGCAGGGGATGGATCCATAAGATAAAAACAATACCTTCAAATTACCATCAGTGCCTTCATTTTTCAATACCAGAAGGACTAATAGAGGTACAAGGAGGTCAATCCTTAGCTAAAAAATGTAACACCCTAACAATGAAAGTGGATAGTCAACAGGATTCCACCAACCAATAGCAATTAATCAAGGGCTCCCAAGATACCCATGCATATGAATGGGGGCCCCAGGCCTCCACGACTGAAGAAATTGAAGAGGTATGGTTTGACCTAGGTTAACCATACCACAAAACATAAATTAGGCCTTAGCAACCTATTAAATGTCATATTTTCTTAGGGAAAATAGAGGCCTATTTTCTTTCACACCTTCAGACATGCCAGGAATAAGCCTAGAGGTAATGAATCATAAACTCAATGTTGATCCATCTTTTCTGCTAGTCAGATAGAAGCAAGGGAGATTCACCCCAAGATGAAATCTCATCATTAAAGAAGAAATTGAAAAACTCCTATATGTTGGCTCCATCCACGAGGTTCAGTACCTATAATGGTTAGTTAATATAATAGTGGGACCAAAAAAGAATGGAAAGTGGCGAGTCTATATGGACTACTCTGATCTCAACAATGTCTGTCCTAAAGACAGCTTTTCACTCCAAAAAATAAATCAACTGGTCAATGCCACGGTAGGCCATGAAGTCTAATCATTCATGGAGGCCTATTTAGGATACAATCAAATCCCGATGTACCCATTAGATTAAGAGAAGACTTCCTTCATTACCAAGAAAGGACTTTACTATTATAAGGTCATGTCTTTCGTCCCAAGGAACGCAGGAGCCACTTATCAATGTTTAGTCAACAAGATTTTCAAAGACCATATAAGCCAGAGCATGGAAGTCTATGTGGATGATATGCTTATCAAAAGCCATAAAAAAGATGATCATTTTGCTCATCTAGCCGAAGCATTATAGCTACTTAGAAAATATCAGATGAAGCTTAACCCATGAAATGCACCTCTGCGGTATCCTCAAGAAAGTTCCTATGATATATGGTCACACAAAAAGGAATAGAGGCTAACCCATCTCAAATCAAAATCATAGCTGATATGCCATCACCAACAAATATTAAAGAGGTCTAAAGACTCACTGGGAGGATTACAACATTATGCAGTTTCATCTCTAAATCAAGCGACAAATGCAAACCATTCTTCCAACTCTTAAAGGCAAACAAAAGGTTCAAATGGAATCAAAATTGTGAGCTAAAACAATATCTTCGTAACCCACTGTTACTATCAAAGCTTTAACCTGGGGAAGGGCTTTCACTTTATATCTCCATATTTCTGGTGGTAGTAAGCGTGGTTTTGATACATGAAGAAGAAGACCTAAAACTCGTCTACTACACCAACAAGACCATCATTGATGTAGAAACACACTGCACACATGTGAAGAAAGGTACATTGGCCTTGGTAAGTGTCTCGAAAACACTACATCCATACTTTCAAGCACACACCATAAGGTCATCACCAATCTTCCAATGAGGGCCATTCTCTCAAAGATGGAACTCTCTGGGAGACTCACCAAATGGGTCTTAGAACTCAAGCACTAATACATCTACAAACAGCCAAAAAAACACAAGTTTTTGTAGACTTCCTTGCAGAATTCTCAACAGGACCCTTGGATAAATTCATGACTAAGGAATCATCCTTATAACTGATCTGGAAGCTTTTCATCAATGGAGCATCCAATTTAAAGGGAGTAGGAGCCAGGGTAGTGCTCATCACCCTAGAAGGCAAAACACTAGAACAAGCCATAACAATAGGGTTTCAGGCTTCAAACAATGAAACAAAATATGAAGCTCTACTCGCACGCCTCTAACTAGCTTACAACTTTGGAGCAAAAGGCCTGATTGTGCACAATGATTCACAATTAGTGATCATGCAAACTGAAGGAGAGTTCGAAACCAAGGATCCTATAATGGAATCTTACTCTAAAGAAATTCATGCAAAGCTGAAGAAATTTCATCACATATAGCTGTAGTGACTTTCCTGAGAAGAAAACACCCATGCAGATGCACATGTTGGCATTGCTTTATCATTAGAAATAAAGGAAGCCCAAGATATCCTAGTGATACATCTATCAGAACTAAACATAATGCAATCCCAATAAGTCAGCCATGTAAGGCAAGTTGATACTTAAACTACCTGGATGGACCTTATCATCTAATATCTATAACATAGAATCATGTTAAGCATAATGCAATCCCAATGAGTCATCCATGTAAGGTAAGTTGATACTCAAGCTACCTAAATGGACCCTATCGTCTAATATCTGTAACGTGGAATCCTACCAAGCAGACACAAAAAATCTAGGAAGCTATGCCAAAAGGTATTAAGGTACATACTTATTGACAACCAGCTTTGCAGAAGGTCATTTCTCAGCCCTTAAAATGCTTAGGGCCCGAATAAGCTCATTATATTCTAACTTAAATTCATGAGGGAGAATGTGGAAAACATGTGAGAGGAAGTTCTCTTGCTCACAAGGCTATGGCCCAAGAATATTATTGGCCTTATATGCAAAAAGATGCATAATAATTCATCAGAAGATGTAACAAATGTCAAAGATATGCACTAATGACTCATCAACCAGCTCAAGAGCTTGTGTCAATCATCAACCCTTGGCCTTTCATACAATGGGGGCTTGAGATAGCCAGACCATTACCAACTGCCCCAGGGCAAAGGAAATACTTCTTGGTAGCCACGGACTACTTCATCAAGTGGATAGAAGTAGAAGCCTACACCAAAATAAGGGAGGTAGAGCTTAAGATCTTCGTTTGGAAGTACATAATTTGTAGATTCAGGATTCCAAAGGTACTGGTAACAGACAATAAACAACCATTCGACGGCAGAAAATTCAGAAGCTTTTGTGAAGAATACAACATAATCAATCGGTACTCGACGCCAAAGTATTCTCAAGAAAATGACCAAGCGGAGGCATCCAATAAAACAATATTGGATTGTGTCAAAAAAATGTTTGGACAAAGCTAAGGGAAAATGGGCTGAAGAACTGTCGGGAGTATTATGGGCCTATCGCACCACTAAGAGATAGCCCACTAAAGAAACTCCTTTCTCTCTATCATATGGCATAGAAGTAGTCATACCAACCGAGATCTAAGAGCTAATGCTATGGACAACCATGACAATCACACCAAATAATGAACAACAACTAGCTTTATGTTTGGATCTATTAAAGAAAAAAAAGGGAAAGAGCCCAAGTCCAGATTGTAGCCTATCACTAGAAGCTCAAAAAGTACTATAATCAGAAAGTTAAAAAGGAGTTTAAAGAAGGAGAAGTAATCCTCAAAAGAGTTTTTGAGAACACCAATGAACCAGGCCAAGGCAAAATAGGCCCAAATTGGGAAGGGACCTACCTGATCTAAGGAAAATGAGACTTAAGAGTACACAGGCTTTAAGCGATGGATGGAAGAAACCTCCCCAGGCCATGGAATGTAATACATTTAAGAAAGTATCATCAATAAAGTACTTCTTTCTTCCATCTATAACTTTATCTTTTCCAATAAAAGATGACATTCAAGGTACAAGTCCCCAAAACCAACTCAGGTTAAATTAAAAGGCTTTAGTTTGGTTAGAGCAAAAGTCATAAAATCGAACAGCTAAGCACACTTATCTATAAAATCAGCCTAAGAGGCCCTTTTGGGGTAGGTTAATAGGCTCTAGTCTTGTTGGAGCAAAAGTCCAAGAATCAAACAATTAGACACACCTATCTCCAGACGCAGCCCAAGAAGCCCTTATTAGTTAGGTTAATAGGCTCTAGTCTAATTGGAGCAAAATTCATAGAATCAAACAACTAGGCATCCTTAATTTTAAGAGCAGCCTTCCCGGATTAGGACCTATATTACTTTGTTAAGTGGAGCAACTAAAGTCATACTAGTAGGCACAATTTCGTTTCGTTAAGTGGAGCAACTAAATCCCTACTAGATAGGCATTGTTTCACTTCGTTTAGTAGAGTAGCTAAAGCCCTATTAGTTAGGCACTATTTCACTTCGTTAAGAGGAGTAGCATAAGCCTTACTAGTTAGGCATAGTCTGGCTTTGTTAAGTGGAGCCGTCTAAGCCCTATCAATTAGGCACCATCCAACTTTGTCAATCAAAGCATCCCAAGTCCTACCAATTAGGGGTTAAATACCCAGCCAAATAGGCTTTACATGGTCTAAACCATACATATCCAAAAAACCCCATGATGGGTGTACTACAAGCTTTGTCAGGGGAAGCAAAAAATAAAAAAAAAGAGCATGATCTTGTACAAGAGATCAACCAATGTCATTTCATTCAATCCTTATAGAAGACAAACTATAGAAAGGATAACCAATTTCTTGCAAATTTCAAATTGACTACAAGGATATCAGTCATCTGGAAAGCGTCAACCAAGTCTAACGCTTCATCTGCAACAAGGCTTCAACATTGTTCAAGGTTGACCCAATAGAAGACATATGCCCTTTCTACATGGGAAAATGAAAAATAATATTGTGGTAGAACATAAGAAAAACAAAAAGAAGAAGACCAGCAAACAAGTAAAAGAAGATATGTAAAGGCTGGTCGAAGAGTAGAAGAAATTACTTCTATATTCAAAAATAAAATAAAATGGGGAGAAAATTAGAGAAAACAAAAAGAGGATCTTCACAAACAAATAAAAAGATGCTCAAGCAGCTGGAGCAGCATCAGGATGACCATCTGTAACACCATCTTGCCCCTCCTCAATCTTTCTTTGTCTCCTCCTCAACTGGGCAACATTGTCTCTCAATTCCTTTCTCTCCCTCTATAGACTTTTAATAAGTCTCATGGAGCAGCTCATAAAGGCACGCCTCTCAACCTAAATCTCTTAAGAGATTTGCCAATCCTCTTCCAACAACCTCTAAAGACTAGATTTTTCTCCTCGCACTCTATTTCTATCAGTGCTTTGGAGACGAAAACACTAAGCCAGCTTGGCAGTAGCATTGAAAGCCTCAAATCTCAATCATAGTCAAGAAAAGATTACACGCAAGGATAAGACAACAAAAGGGAAGAAAAATCACTATTGAAGAAGTTTTACCCTTACACTAAAGGCTAGGGCATGGGAGACAATCTCTTCATGCGCCATCCCGCCTTCTAACTCCTATCTTGGGGAAGTAAAATTCCCTTTGTAATTGCAATAGCCACCTCCTCGCTCCCCGTAGCTGACTCGGGAGTAGTTGTCACACAATTACCCACCTAAATCTCTGGACGCTAGGCAGGAAGGTCGTTGACAAGGGCAGAATTATCAGAAGTAATGTTTTGCAAAGACATGTTTCTAAAAAATATAAAAGTTCTATGAAAGCTCAGTATCAAAGATATAGATTTATAGGCAAGAATAAGGTAATCCAAGAGGCATTAAAACCACTCTCCATAAACGGCTCTAGGCACCTTGAAACTCCAAGGGATGTCTATCACCATAATTTCCTTCAAAACATATCTCCACTCACAACTAATGAGTAAAGCAACTGTCCAATCACCCATAAAAACTTTGGGGAAAATCTCTTTAGATTAAAAAACTGATGAAGAAGGTTAATGGAGCAACGGCTGCATGTCACTTTAAACGCCCCTAGAAGACTCTTTAACCGGATGAACGGTCAACGAATTGAATACAAAACAAAAGGAATTAACACTCCTTCACAGTTCCCCATTCCTCATTGTTACACTACAAATGAAGAACTAGGGGGGCAACTGTGGTAGGCAAAAAACTCCCACCAATCAATTGCCTTTAGGTTTGATTTTAAACCAGTTTCAACCACAGAATGGTTTTCCAAGATTGAGCCTAGGTGTTGTGTAGATCAAACTAGATTTAAGGTATCCCTACACGTCAGCTGCATGTAGGCCTATATTCAAACATGTCATGCTACGTGATATCATTATAACAAGTGCAACAAACTCACACTTGAGTCAAAGATATGATCAACCAAATATCACTCTTCGAATTTAGCTCTAACAACTTGTCTAGAAGAAGTCAAAACAAATTAAACTCAAGATCAGCTTAACTTCCCAAGATTCCAAGGAAAATAGCAAGATCTCGATCCCTAAAGGAGAGGAAACAAACTCCATCAAAGTTCTATAAGAAGGAATGAAACATCATTTGCAGAGGAGACAAAATCCCAGACTCCCCTTCTTAGAAATCAAGGTAATCTCATTGAACCTCACCCAAACAAATATAAACCCTACTAACTTGATCGTCGGAGGTCAATCGGTAGATACCACACTGGTGCAAGAAACATCTCAAGAAAGCTCAATAACTTGCAGGTTCCAACCAAGGCTGAACCAGACCATAAAGAAGTGATTCAACTCGGATTGGCAGCGAGGTGGAATTATACCACCCACAACTGTAATGATCTTCAAGAATTGTGAAGGGAAAGGAAGGAAGATTGAGATAATTTAGTCAAAATAGGCTAGAGAGCGAAGAGTAGGATCTTCTACAATAAGTTAAGATACATTAACATGCAATAAGTGTTGACAACACAACACAGATATGAAAATTTTAGATTTCTTCCCAAAATTAACATTTATTAAACTTAGCGGACAACTTTTGTTCCCTTAATGTCTGTATCACAACTCTTAGATGTTCTTCCTTCCCTTTTTGACTTTTGGAATAAACTAAGATATCATCTATGAAAACTATAACAAATTGGTCCAAATGTGTTCTAGACACCCGATTCATCAAATCCATAAAGACAGCAACAGTATTCGTCAACCCAGATAACATCACCAAAAATTCATAATGACCATATCGGATACAAAAAGCAGTCTTGATTATGTCATCTCCCTTTATTTTGAATTAATGATAACCCAATCTAAGGTTGATTTTTGAAAAAAAATTGTCACCTTATAGTTGATCAAATAAGTCATCAATCGTAGAAAAAAGAATACTTATTCTTTAGTGTCACCTTATTCAACTATTTATAATCAAATTATAACCTCATAGATCCATCTTTCTTATTCACATCTAGTATAGGTGCACCCCAGGGTGATACACTAGGACAGATGAAGCCATTATCTACGAGCTCTTGCAGTTGCACTTTAAGCTCCTTTAACTTGGCTGGTGCCATGCAATATAGTGCCATGGAGATGGGTTTAGTACCCTCAACAAATTCAATGAAAAACTTTATCTCCCTATCTGGTGGCAGCCCAAGTAGATCATTTAGAAAAATATCCACAAACTCCCAAGTAGTAGGGATATCCTCAATCTTTACCTATTATTATTGGTTAATCATTACATAGGCCAAATAACCCTATCAACCTTTCTGAAGCAATTTATTTTCTCAAATGGCAGATATCATGCTTGAAAAAGAATTCTCCTTTGTTCCCCGAAATACAAATTTAGGTTAGTCTGAGTTACTAAACATTACTTACTTCTTATAACAATCTATATTAGCATAATATGTAGTAACCAGTCCATGCCCAAGATCACATCGGAGCCTTTCATTTTCAACAAAATTAGATCTGCTACTTACTCTTTATCCTCAATCGCAATTATATAGGATTTACATACGAATTTGGCTATCATGGTCTCACCAACGGGAGTAGATACAGATCGCTCAAAATAGAATAGTTCAAGTACATAATTAGCAAATTTCAAATAAGTATATGACACAAACAAATGAGTGGATCCATGATCATTAAAGACTCGCATAGTATGATAAAATAAAGGAATGGTACATGTTACCACGATATTGGATGCCTCTACATTCTATTTAGTAAGGGCATAAATCTCATCATTGGACTTTTAGTCTTGGTTTCCCCTTAGCAAGCTTGGTTGTCTGCTCACTCTTCATGGTTAGGCAATCTTTAATCTAATAGGCCATCTTTCCATATCTAAAGTAAGCTCCTAAATCAAGGTGGCAAATACCCCAATGTGTCTTTTCACAATTTGGGCAAACGACTACATCTTGTTGGTATTGCACCTCGGTTTCAGTTTCAATCACAACCTTCTTAAATGCCTTAGCATTGTCATTCCATTTTTGGAATCCCTCCTTATTCAAGCGCTTCTTTCCTTGGTCTCTTATCCTTTGGAGATCTCCACTCTCTTTCCACTACCTTGGTAGTCTCTACAACCTTAAAAAAGTCCTAAGTCTTAAGGCTGTCATCCTACTCCTAATGCTTACATGTTGTAACTGTATATGTGTTGTCAATCCCATGAGAAAAATACATGGAAAAGATGTTAGTGGTCTTGTACATATGTATTTCATTGTAATATTGTAGAAAATCATGTAAGAGTCTGTAAGTCCATATTCAATTTTAGGTGAGCACAAGAAAAGATCAAGTCAAAGACTAGAGGACTACAAGACTAAAGATTGGAAGACCACAATGCATAGGTTTAGCTGCAGGCTCCAATGTGCATCGAAAGGTAATGACCCAAGGGAGGTTGGTAAGTATGGAATGGACCAAAACCAAGGCCTAGGTTGGTGTAGAAGACCTACTCTAAACCTTAGAAAAAAGTTCCACTCATATGGTCCAAAAACAAAGTAAAATAAAATACTGAACTAAACTATGATCAATCCCCAAAGGGATGATCAATCATTGCCAGTAATCTAGCCCAAACTGAAAAGTCCTGAGAGCTATGATCGATGATGCATAGATCTTGGAAATTCTTGAGACCCATGATCGAAATCCATGGTCTATGTCTGGACCAAATTGGGACTTTTCGATAGTCATGAACAAAGTCCATGGTCGATCACTAAAAATCATGATTTGTCATGAAGTTCTAAGGAATAAATATTTTATGTGAATCTCGCCAGATTTCACACAGATCTTTAGACGGTTGTGCCTGATATTTTAGGGTTTTCAACCTGTTATAGAAGGTCTTAAACTCTCTTGAATAAACAAGATTTTTCATGCATTATTTAGGAAAAAACCATTAAAGTTTTGTTGTGTCCTTGTGAAGAAAAGGAGGTTTTACCTTTTGATTCTTTAAGTGTGAGTTGACCCACGATCCCTAATCCATATATTGGCAAATACATCTTTGGATTGTATATTAGGGTTTCAATCCATTATAACCCTTAAAATCTTGAAGAGTAGAACCTTCACAAAGGATTCATTATGATTCTTATTAAACAAAGAGCTTTTTGAAGCTGCTGATGACATTGGCATATACTGCCTATTTAGAGGAAATATATCTACATAAAAAAAAAATCATCTTTTTACTGCTACAAATTCCACTAGAGCCACTGGCAGTGATTGTGAATGTTCGTTAGAGACATCAGACATGGTTGAATTACAAAAATGAGTGGATTCTCAAAGGTTTTTGTAACTATACATTAGGTTGTGATTTTCCCTATCTTAGACTGTATTGAATCAATAATAAAAGTCACCTAGCTTGAGGAAGAACTTTCGAGAGTGGATGTAAGCCAGGTTAAGCCGAACCACTATAACATTGGTGTCTTGTGTGTGTGTTGTTTTTCATTGATTACTGTTGTATGTTTAGTCATTGAATTGGTTCAAATTATCTACACATTAATTTGACTCACTCTAGCACATACACACTTAAGTGAATTATAATTAAACACTAAGCATTGAATTGAATAGAATAAAATTTTCAATTGTTAAGGTCTTATCGAATTGGTATTTATTTCAAGAACATATTAAAATAAGAACTTGCATGACTATTTGTGCTTTATGGTAATTGTTGTGATAAAGCTTGCACTGGAGTAATTAAAACATTATTGTTGCAAGTTAGATAATAGACTACATTAATTTGGACCCTAAACAAAAGTAGTCTTAATTAGACTTAGTTTAACGTAAATGCAAATAAAGTTAAAAATGGAATATACTCCTATTCACCTCCTTTAAGAGTATTTGAGCCATAAACTAGGAATTTCATATGCAACCCTCTTTGAAATTTATTTGCTTTCCTTTCATCACTACTCGCAATATGGGGAGTGAATCGGGATAACTCATTAAACTTGTTTTTGTATTGTAACACCGTCTTATTTCGTTAAACCATTTCCATCTCTTTCTCATCCCGCACACTCCCCGGGAAGTAGTTCTCACAAAATGCCTCTACAAAAATAGCCAAAGTAATTGGTTCATCTTCCTCCAATGGCATTGTCTCCCTAGTAGATCGCCACTATTGCTTTGCTCCCCTTTCAACATTACAGTGGCAAAGGAGGCTTTTTGTTCCTCCATACAACCTATCACCTTAAAAAATAATAATAAATAAATAAATAATTCATCTACATTTGTTAACCTTACATCCTTATAGGATTTGGCATACCCTTGAACTCAAGTGATTCCATTCTCTTGAATTTTTCAATCATACTGCCTCCAACATCAGAATTCCTTTCCCTGACATCCCCTCCAACATTCACATGTCGTTCCACTACATTAGCAAGAGTCCTAATGGCTCTAAAAGCTCTAGTAACATCCTTAGATTTGGGCAGTGAAGTGGAAGGGGCAGACCTACATGGCAACATTTTCTCCTAAAATCATTAGATAAAACTTAATGTTAGACTTCTTATTAATCATGTCATCCTAAATGTGTTAGACTACTATGATCACATAATCACTTTAAGATCTATCACTTGTATATTTCGATTTGCACCTATTGTAAGGCCTAGTGAGAAGGCATAATAGTTCTCACCTATTACAACCAGGTGAGAGGGTTTAACAGTTTGCACCTACTAGAATCTGCTGAGAGGGCATTAGTTCGCACATGTAATCTTGTGAGTTGATCTAGAACCTTTTTCTTGCTTATTTTTGCCTTTAATTTTTATGAAAAACTATGTAAAAATCATAACCAACTGAGGGCTTTTCTCTATGGCTCAGGTCTGATCTCCTATACCCAATGTTCAGTTTTTTTCCAACCATCCTACCTAAATTTTAACTGGTGTGCATGAAAATATCTTTGACACTGCCTTCCACATGTGTGAGTTGAGATTTATGTGTTCATGACTTGTCTTCTTGACATCGCACTTGGCCATGTCATCTTACTAGCTTCGTGTTCCTTCTTGTAGTACCTATAGGACTCAACACTTGACTCATACAATACTTTACATCACAACTTTGATATGTGATTGACAAACCTCTTAACTTAATAGGAGTTGTCCATGTATGTATGTTGGATTTAGTCTCCATGGTTGAGTTTATCCACAAGTGAATCTTCATTCACTTGAAGATGTTTCCCATGGACAATTTGAATTAGTCCACAAATGAACAACCTTGAGCATGCTTAGGTGTGTCTTAGTAAAATCCATTCCCGTGGATAAAGTTTTTGATCCCATGGATGAATAGATGAAATATGGTGGAAAAGTCCACTGTATTTAATGCATATAAAGTACACACATATATAATTATATATACTATTCATCTTAAACTTCCTAATCCACCCAGACTCTTTTGGGTCACTAGCATGGACTAAGTCGAATTGGGCACTTCAGTATTCTTCCATTAACATATTTAGTTGTTTTCTTTTACCCAGAATACAACAACAAGAAGGTTCCCAAATGATTTCAGACTACCACAAAGGTTAGCCCATTGATTCCTTATGTTCCGTCAACATTGATTTTTATTGTTTTTGCAAGTGAAGGTTTCCATTGGGTTTTGTCTATTTTGAATTATGTTACTACCCATTAGTAACAATGTGCCAGCCTAGGCCAAGCTTGCATAGCCTTTGGGCCAAGTCTTTGATAGAACTTGCTAGGTGGCTATGGCATCATCCATCCATAGTGAAGGCCAGGGGTCAAATCCCCTTAGTTGATGCATGTGATTTTTTGTTTTCCCATGTTGTATGGGTCAGTACAACTGTCAAGTGGACCCCAATTACCAAATTAAAAAAAAATAAAGCATGTTTTGTCAAGGGTAAGAAGTGTCATCTCTTAGAGCTAAGAAAAAGTGTGGAGCCAATAAAGGATAATAATAATAATAAAATATTATTTCCCCTGTTAAATCAATGTTTTTACCATAGTAACCAGAGTGAAAAGTGAAATCGAAAAACAATGGAAAAGCAAGAAGCGATGTTCAATAAATTCTCGAAAGCAAGAAGCAAAAAAGGTAATAATAAAATAAAAACCAATAAGTTACAATCAATAATTTCAACTTACAATAAAATGAATAAACTTAATAAAGTATTAAAAAAGCCTAAAAGCTATACTATGCAAGTAACAAAGAGTCATGACAGATATATTAATACGCAAACGCCACTTGGTATAAGTATGGCCAATCATACCTTAGATTTGGCCATACCTAAGAATTTTGTAGATAGAGTTAGACTATAATGACCTTATATAAAAATCATCATATTTTAATATTTTTTATTGGATTGGAATAAAATAATATAAATGATAAATTCAATACTAAATCTTTTTTTTCTATAAAATCAATACTAAATCTCATAAATAATATTTTATTTAGTGCCACCAGTATATGGTTTATATTAAATAAAACACAATATTGTTTCTTGGATTGCTTTTGTCAGCATCTGATTTTGGCACAACACCTGATACTAGCATTTTTCTTCATATCAACAGATGGGCAAAGCAATCACCTCAACCTCTTTTGGAGTCTACTCTCTCTCAAAGCCAAATTGATCCAAACCATACCGATCAAGTTGAACCCTCATCCTTCTCATTTTTTTAGAATTTATTTATTTAGTTATTATTATTATTATTATTTATTAGCATTGATGTTTTATTTCTTTAGTTATTTATCATTATCACTACAACAATTCTCAGTTTTTCCAATGAGGGAAAGTGGTCGACAAAAGCACAATTAAGTGGCAAAAATATCTT
>JAOXJP010246885.1:0-22489 GCA_025762735.1 Platanus orientalis | reverse complement strand
CATTTGATAGCATAAGGACAGCATAACAACATTTAGGCATCAAGACTCTAAGCACCCTTGGCTTAGGAAGAGCAAACCTAGACTCTAAGAGGTTAGGCATTCCAAAAGAGGTCTTCCTGGATGCTCCAATCATGATTCAACCAGTCAAAGCATCATATTACAGCCCGAAATACACCATATCATGACAAACCCTAATCTCTCTCAAAAGCATCAACAGGACTTTAAGGGTCCTCATTTTAGAACTCCAACCATGTCATCAACAAGTTTTCCACTTTCTGTAAGTCTTTCTCCAACAAAGCATCATAGATGGAAAAATTACCATTTTGTCATTTTACCTTTAAAAGCTCTAAACACCATATCTACCACTTAGATCACTGAATTTCTCCTGCCTATATAAGCCTTCTTGGCGTGAAGCATCACAAGCAGAGAATTCTCATTTTCACTTTTTTCGACCCGTAAGCGAAAAATTACCATTTTACCTTTTTCACTTTAGAGAATCTACCCCTGAACCCTCAAAGGACCCCTAAAGCCTCTCCCATTGTCCGAATGGTGTAATTTTAGATCCTATGCATCCCTAAGTCTCTCTACTTGAAGGAAATCATCACAGAACAAACATTGCTCAAGACTAGCAACAACCAATTTCTCAATCTATGACAACCCTAACTAAGAAATGACCCCTGCAAAAGTTCTCAGAGATTCATCCAACCTCTGAATCCAAAAAGGTCAGTTGTTGTACCTCAATCTCGACTTCAGCTTCAAATCTCTAGGTGTGAGAAAAGAATTTCAAAACCCCGAACCTTAGTAAAATCTAAAATCTTCCTCAAGGGGTCAAAAGGCCATTTTTCTGCATTTTGCTCATATGGAGCCAGAATATTCTCTAGACCTCTAAATCAGGATCATTCAGTGTCCATCTCTCCAAAATCTCAAGGCCTTCTAAAAACTATCTAAGGAGAACGAACTTTTGTAAAACTTATCTACTCAGATTCCCTTAAATACTCTAAAAAGTTCAACAAATCAGGTCTAAGAATCAGGTGCTCGACCGACTCCTAAGAGTTCAAATAAAATTATAAATTCAGTTAGTTAGTGGCCACCTCACTATAAATTTAGAGCCCCAAGACTATCAGATTCACACTAAATTATAGAATGTGGCACAAGCCCTCATTTCTGCCCAAGCTAAGAGAAAACACTTTTCGTCTGTATTTGGCACATGGAATGCCCTTAAAAGTTCTCTCGGACTCAAAATGCAGCAAAGTCAGGTCCATTTTCTCAGTTTCACCCTTGTCTTCAAAAGATCATTTCACAACTCCTGATTCAAAGAATGTCTGGGAGTTCAATTCCACTAATCTCCAGGTTACTATAGAAACTCAATCTCTCTAAGTGACCCTGCTTCAAAAATCTCTCACAAACTGCCTAGGAACCCAAAATCCAATCTATCAGTTCCTGTGGCCATAAGACTCCTTAAGCTTTAAATCTCCCAAACATGGCCCATGATGGCATTCTACAAAAAAACCAACAACATTTCCAGTCCAATATTGTCTAATTGCTCAAAAAAGGGGTTTTAATCTAATTTCCTACTCAAACATCGTAATCTTGTATAGTCAGAGGCTGTGACTCACCTGGACTCAGAATCTTTTGCAACCTGACAATTTTTGGATTAATTTTACTATCTTGCCTTCTCAAAGTGCATATGAGAGCTTTTCAGGCCAGAAAATCCTGATTTCACCCCCTTGCCCTTATCATAATTTGGTTTTGATTAGTCCAGTGCAACCAAAGCATCTGCTACCTCTAAAAATGACACTGACTAGGCTAACTTCCGAGCTTAAAAGCTCATGAGGCGTGACGACAGAGAGAGGGTTCAAAAACCCTAAAAGCAATAAATATCCATTAATGAGCTAAAACTTTTCAAACTTAGCTCATGAATGGCATTTAATGCATTCACATCTTAAGAGATAAATGGGCAGCCCTCAGATTAGAATATTTCACCCTCACCCCTCTCCCTTGGATGATTGTGTTGAATTTCAAATCCCTAGAGGACCCCTCATATCCCCCTATTTGGCTTGTTGTTGCCTCTCCTTAGAATTTGCAACCAACCATATGCCATTAAATGGCATCTCCCACACCCCTTTAGCCACCTCACCTATCCAAGTGAATTAACTCTCTGAAATCCCAGCCCACCACCTCAGATACTAGGGTTAATCCTAGCATCCCATTTAGCCACATCACCAAACATAAATCCATTATACCCCATCCACCCATTTTAGACCAATTCCTAGCCCTATACTTAACACTACTTAAACCTAATCCCCACCCGCCATTCCAAATAAACCCTAGCTACACACCTATCCAAATTGAGACTATAAATAGCCCTAATTTCAAGCAACCCCTGGTTGGCAACAAAAAAGCCCTAGAAATTCTAAGAAGAAAGAGGAAGAAGAAGAAGAAGAAAAAGAGGAAGAACTCTCAACCCTAGGTCACTTGGACCCAAGGTAAGCCTAAACCCAAACTAATTTCAATTTCTCCATGGTCTTATGTTAGTTTTGAAAGCTATCATGCTGTCCAATTTATAGTAAACCACTGCTTAAATTCGGGTTACACAGTAGAGGCCCAATAACCTCTACTTGCTTTCATTCTGAGCATGTCTTGTTGTTCATTTTCCTGTAAATTTTGTAGAAGCCTGTTGGAGCTTAAATTTAACTATGTTAGACTAGACATATATGCCTACAACTAGATTTAATTTCATGATTTTAGGACCTGTGGAAGGCCTTGAGATGGCCCCCCAAACAGACACCAAAATAGGCATCAAGAATAAGATTAGGTGTTGATATCTGGGACCCACCCTAGGGAGCTTGATTCTTCTCTAGACCTATCCCATGGCTAATGTGGTATCTAAAATTCAATACTATGCATATGCACCTTTGTGGGCCCTTATTTCTCTCTCAATGCCTGAATTTAATTTTAGGCATTGGGAGGAAATTCAGGCATTGGAGTGAATTTCAGGCATTAAGCCTGGGTTAAAAATCATGTTTTTCTCAAAGTGATTCAGTAAGTGTCCACCCTAGGTGTAGTGCAAAGATCTAGGAGAAACCCTATCCCTCTTGGCCCTACTTTTGTGGCCTAAAAACCAAGGTTAATTGCTAACCCCAGTACTCGATGCCTAAATTTCCCCTGAATTAAATTCAAGCGTTGAACATTCAGGCGTCAGATAAAAAAAACAGGGGTTAAGCCTATAACAGATGACTAAGTAGCCTACTTTGGGAGATCATATCTCCATGTGGGCATATGCCATGACCCCTAGGGTTGTACAGTGTAACCCTAGGAAACTTATCCTAACCAAACCTAGGGGCCCCACAACACTATGACCCCCTAAACTATCCTAAAAGACTATAAAACATGCTGATCTGATCAGCTCCCAACGCCTAATTTAGCCCTAAATTAAAATTCAGGTATTGAAAATTCAAGCGTTAGTCTTGAAAAATAGAAAAATATAACTTCTCTCCTTTTCTTCCCTTTTGGTTAGGATTAAACTTAACCCTAAACAATCAATCAACAAACAATCTAGAGGGGTCCACCATCCCTTTAAGAGCCTAATATATAAGGAGTCTCCTGTAATTAGAATATGGCAACATTAAGGATAGTTTTTGGATTTTTTAGAAACCAATGCCCGAATTTAACCCTAAATTAAATTCAGGCATTGAAAAATCAAGCATTAAGGGTGAAATCAAGCATCAAGCCTGAGAAAAATCTAACATACACATAACTCAGAATCTGTAAAGCTTGGGCATTGACATAATTTAAGACTTGTGTGAATATGAGAAGCTGCCCTAAAAATGTCGGTATTTTGGGAGCCTAACACCTTCCCCAAATTCAACCAAACAACTTACCCCTAATCATAGGAATGTAGACTAGTACTAGGAGTTGAACCCCTAGACCTTCGGGTCTAGACTTCTCTTCCTTGAAGGGGACAACCAACGTCAAACTCTATCGGTTAAACCCCGAGTTGGTGGCGACTCCAAACAAAGCCTAACCCTTGCATAAAAGGGGTTAGCGACCTAACCAGAAGAAGTGGGCCCTGACGTCCACAGAGTGGCGACTTTACTAAGAATCCATTTAATCTCCACATGTACAAGTTTTAATTTATATTAAATACATGCTTTCACATCCTTACTTGCTTTAACATATGTCTACTTGCTTTCTCACATGCCTACTTGCTTTGAATCAGACTTAGGTCACTTCATTAGTTAGTTAGGATAACACTCCATCTTTAACATTTACTCCAAATTGTCATATATAAGAAAGAAAACATGCTCACTTATCTTCAGGGCAGCTTGAATGCAACACATCTCTGTTATTTTTTACTTTTGCACAAAATGAGTCCAAGGACACAACATTGCACCAATACTTCACTCTCATGAGCTTGTATCTAGGTCATTACCCACTAATGGACCAACATTGGATCACCACATAGGATGGGAACAACGTCTGAGCAATTGTTACTATGTCAGCGCGACTATTCTGGATTACCCAAGCTAGTAACTACTCTATGATCCTATCTTTTTGGGGGAGGTGTTTCGAGTAGTACACTCATCTTTTAGAATCTCAAAAAGCATGCATATTTTTTCATTGTTAAGTTAGAGTTATTTAGGCTACACTCAATAGCTTAAAGGTCTGGTTTTAGGTTTGTTTGCCATGATTTTGACTGATTGCTTGCATGATTGATTAAAAAGGAACCAGGAATTCATGTCAGACTTTATAAAACTAGTTTAAATTATTATTTTTAGATAACTAGGTTTGGATTTTACCTTCTTATTTAAATTTGAATATCTCTCACCCTTTTTGCATAATATATATGTAACACGATGGCATAGATTGCATAGACATTCTGTAAGTAGAACCAAATGTAAACCAAACCATAAAAAAACAAAAAATGAATGAATAAAAGTCATCCCCAAAACAACTAAAATATGTAACCAATCTAATGATTAACATCATCTCAAGCAAACAAAAGAAAAAGAAATATCAAAACATGTCCAAGTCATCTAGGGCTAATATATACAACCCATCAAAAAAGTATCTAAATACATCTCTAAATGAATAACAAAAATAGAGCCCAGTCCTCTAGTCAATCATCAGAGTTGCTTCCCATATAATCCACTATCCCCTTCTTGGCCCTTTGCTTCCCCCTCTTAGAGTAAGAACGGCCTCCACCATAGCATGAGGCGTCAGTACCACAAACCCCAAAGCACTTTGTCTAGTCCTAAGAGGACTATCATCTGTCTGTAGGGGAGCCAACCACGCCACTAGGCACTAATGCCATATGCACCTAGGCCCTCCCCCAGTCTCGGGCTTTCCCCCAATCAACTCTACTCTTGACTGCTGTCCCCCTGTCTGCCTTTACCACAAACCCCAGAAGCGCTTTGTCTATTTCTTAAAGGACCATCACCTGTCTGTAGGGGAGCCAACCACACCACTAGGCACTAATGCCATATGCACCTCAAGCCCTCCCCCAGTTTCGGGCTTTCCCCCAATCGACTCTACCCTTGACTTCTCTCCTCCTATCTACCTTTCCTCAGGCTTAGTGGGGGGCATCTCGGTGTCCTCTGCAGCACCTCCTATGTCCCCTGGAATGGGCATCTATCTCTGCAACTATAAAATAAAAAATATACATGTCAAAACCCTTTTAAAAAGAAGATATTCTAAAAAACACAAATAAACTTTATTTCTTTACCTCCTCCACCTCGGCCCTATGGCTTGCCTTCAAGGTTGTGACCTCAGTCAATTGGGCTTGGTGCTTTTGCCCCACCAGGGCAAAGCACCTCGCTAGCTTCTAGAGGGCACTCAAGCACACCTCCCTAGAAACATGTACAAGTACACAAAGCTTTGTCAAACAATAAACAAAATAATGCATGAGTTTTAAAAATGTCCCTTAACTACATCAAACCATACTTGAGTTGTCACCTCAAGAGGTACCTGACCCTCAAGGAGCTCAACCTTAAGCAAGGACTTCTCATTGACCCCACCCTCAAGATCGGTCACGGTCACCACCTCAGGAGCCATC
Organism: Platanus orientalis; assembly: GCA_025762735.1. NCBI lineage: Eukaryota > Viridiplantae > Streptophyta > Magnoliopsida > Proteales > Platanaceae > Platanus > Platanus orientalis. The sequence goes on along the minus strand of JAOXJP010246885.1, from coordinate 16,434 downwards.
CTAATCAGGTTAGGCTCAGCGGAAGGAACCATCCTCTTCCTCCCCCTCCAAGTAGGAGGTGCCTGCTCCTTTGTAGGTTGTGCCTCAGCTTCCTATCATAATCAAACAAGTCAAAAATCATCAAAGATTTTGGAAAAGAAAATTAAAGTAAACTAAACAAATGTCCTTAAAAAAATAATAAAACAAAACTCACCTGGGCCTCAACAGGGCCACCTAAGGGCCTACAAGAGTGAGTGGTCCACCACTCGCTATAATCTTGGGCTTAGTCCAAGAAAACTGAGGCCTTGATGCTTGTCTCTCCCTCAGTGTCTATCACCCATGGAGGTGAGTGTGGGACCACGAAGTCCTCCACTCCAACACTGACCTAGTGCCAACACCTCTTCTCGAGGTACATGGTGACCTCATTAATGGCCACTAGGATAGCCCTTTGACGAGACCAATCCTAGGCTAAGGTCTGGTCTTGGGCAGTCTCCTCCCTAATGACCCATCGGGTCCACGAGTGCCACATGACTTGCACAATGCACAATAGAAGTTAGACAATGATTTGCAAAAGAAAATAAAATCAATTAAACAAACCAAAGTGTTGTGCACTTACCTGGTCAGCCATCAGAAGGTCTAACTCTCGTTGAAAGGTCGAAATGGATTTTCAGACCTTGTGTGGTGGGTGTTTATGACCTTCCACCTCACTACACAGTGGAAGGGAAACACCTCCTCACCTCTCCACCTATGGGCTAGGGAGGGGAAGTGCTCATAGCACCACACCTGTAAAAGAAAGCATTAAAAAAGAGAGAGAGAGAGAATCAGTGTTATATCAAAATCAAATTGAAATGTAAATGAAAATAAAAAATAGAAATTAAAAGAATGAAAGTAATTCATACCTCCCATAGGAAACATAGCCCCAAGAAGGCATGTGGACCCTGCCCGGTTGAGATCTTGCTAATGTTGGATTACATCCACCCTAGGGAGGACCTTCCCCAACTACGAGTAGCCACAAGATTCTGCTTCTCCAAAGCTGGTAGCAGATGGAAATATATCATGTCGGTCTTCCGGTAGAAGATAGAGCAAGTCAGCATATACACCAAGAAGGCGTGGGTAGAAAAAGCAATCTCCTCTAGTGAGCTCTGATCGGTGGCCCACATGTAATCCTTCTCGAACTAAGAAGGAAGAACACCCTTGGTGCCCTTGTAGTAGGCCACTAGCTAAGGCCTTATACACCGAGCTACCAATGCTGAGTCAAAGTCATCTGAACTCGGCAGAGGCGTGCCATCCATGGATAGACTCGTCATCATGAAGAGGTCTATCGGAGGTGGACCAATCTCCCTCATCAGAAGGTGGAAAGTACATGTGATAGGAGACCACCTCTCAGCTAGGGCCATCAGTAAAGCCTTATCCGCCTGTAGCATCGACAAACTCAGAAAGTGGCCAAAACCCATGGCCCACACCCGGTCTCGGACAGCGGAACACATCCATCCCCACAAGGCTAAGACCCTAGACCAAGACCTATGGCGTTCTACTCTCCCCTAGCCTACAAAGGGAAATTTGTTAAAACATGTTAGAACAATGTTTAGAAGCAAAGGGAAACAAAAACAAATAAAAAAAAACTAAAAAAATCAAAACTGCAATTCTATCTCTTAGGCCTAATGCCTAATTTTCAGGCTGATGCCTATATTTTGGTCTACGCCTGATTTTCAAGCTAACACCTGAATTTTTCAATGCCTATTTTTTAAAACAGTGAAAATTTAGGCATTACACCTGTAATTTAGGACGATGATTTTCAAGCATTGGAAAACCCAAAAATCAACCAAAAATTAGCCAAAAAAAACCTATTCTAAATCATTCTAAAATAAAAATTAAAGCAACATAATTCTATTCAAATGATTTTAAACCTAAAAATGCAAAGAAATCTAAACAAAAATGCAAAAACAAATAAAAACATTGAATATAAACCAAAGCATTCAAAGGATATAAAAAATTCATAAAACAAAAAATTAAAGTCATAAACAAGTCAAAGACTTACCTCATCTGCAACTAAGTTCTTCCACAAAGCATTCTCTTGCATTGAGAGAAGAGGGAAGTGGTGGCTCGATCCTCCTTGACTCATTGTGATTGAGGTAAATAATGAATTTTTGTTGAAAAATAGAAAAAAGAACACTTTGGGGTCCCCTCCTCTTGTTTGTAATTGAAAATAGTAATTTAAAACACAAAAAGACAAGTCTTAACTGTGGGCCTTTTAAAAGTTATAACTGCACCTAACGCCTAATCATGCTCCCATCGCCTTAATTTTAATTCAATTTAATTCAAGCATTGAGGCAAAATTTAGGCGTCAAGCATTTTTGCTTATAACTGTTCCAACACCTAATCATGCATCTAATTAAAATCAGGCGTTGAAACAAAATTTGGGCGTTAGGCTTAATTTTTACAGAATATTGCTTTCAACTGTAAAATGACATTTCTAACCCTGAACTCATGCTTGTGCTTACAGACATGGCTCATAGACCTGTATAATTGGATGTGTACTCCACCATGTCCTTAAACTTTAAAAATGCCTTAATAGCCCTTCCCCCCGAAGAATGGGAAGTTTGGAAGAGCCAAAGCAGGCTAGGGGCAACATTGGCCTTAGCGCAAATTAACTTGGATTGGCCATTGTTAGAGGCAGCCATTTCTTTTTGGGACCCATTATCCATGGTTTTCTGCTTCAGAGAACAAGAGCTTACACCCACTATCGAGGAGCTCGAATCCTTTTTAGATTGGGAACATTGTCTTAGCATCAATACCATAATCACAACTCACAGGCCCAGCTTCCACACATTGGACATCTCCAAAGCCTCCCTACCTAAGGAAGCTACAGAAGAATTCCTACACTACCCTTCTAACCTTTTATTGGAAAGAGGTTGGAAGAAGGTTGGTGACTTCACCAACCCCATCAAGTTCAGAGCATTTACCTTGGTCGTCTTAGGAGAACTTTTGCTATCACATAGCCGTCATCACATAAATGGTGTCTTACTCGATATCCTGGGACAACATCTATATAAAAAGTCACTTGAACCTATGATCATTTCTAAGACTATCTCTAGTCTTTCACATTGTGCTCAACACCCTCGAGGTTGTTTATGTGGTTGTCTAGCTTTCTTGCAAGTCTGGCTATGAGAACACTTGTCCATCCTTGTATCCTTCCTTGCTTATGTGTCTCAAGATGTGACTCTGGCACAGACACATATCAAGAACCGCCCCTTGCCAATCAGAACAACTACATTAGGTTATCAGAACCTACTAGCTGCTATGCTTATTGAACAGAACACTTGGCATGTCAAGTGGCACAAAGCACGTTACCCACTCTTAGCTACCAAGGACTCAACACACATGGTCATCACAGGAGTCTATCAGAGCCCTCCCTATGTACCCGCACGTGTCCTTTGGCTATTCGCTCTTAGGAAAGATCTCTTCAACTTCCCCATGGTCTTCGAAAACATCTTCAAGCTCAACCATCGTACATCCAATCATATGCAGTCCACATTTACCACTTTGTGGGACAGCTCACATATCGGAGTTATAGGACATCTACAACTATCATCCTCAAAAGTACAAGCTATGACACCTTTTTATGAGCATTGACTTTCTCATAAACCTCCTTTACAGCCTACTATACTCGTAGCATCTGCTTCTTTAAACAAGTGGCAGTGTACCGAATTGACATCTTCTTCATATATGGAATCTTCTCACACTCAAGCAAAGTACAAGCAAGCACTGCTAAACTTAGCTGAGGAGTGGGCTTTACATGCCCAAACCAAGGCTGCTTTAGAAGTTGAGACACTTTTACGTATAAAGGCTGAGGTCTCACGTGAGTGTACCTAGCATTGGAACAAAACTCAAGCTGAACTCATTCACTCCCTAAAAAATAAGCTCAATGATAGTGGAACTTCCCATGAAGATTTAGGACTCGAGATGAGGCATAGCAACAGCATGGCCTTTGTACAAAATTAGTGGATACAGTCATGAGTTCACGAGCTAAGAAAATAGATCTTCTCCTTGGGCTATGAACCGGTGTCACCTCCATCACCTCCAACGGTGCCTGATCTTTAGATTTCACTTTATGTTTCTTTTCTGATGTATCGAGGCAAGTGCCCCCTCCTTTTAATCATTTTTTATATGTATATAGTATGCAAAGTTTTGTTTCCAAAAATTTTGTAGTTAATTAAAGGACATGAATTCACCTGTATGACATATGCATTTGTAAAAGCACCTAGCTATCAATTATGAATAAATGTAAAAACTGAATCATGTAAATAATAACAATGAATCGTTATTTCCTTCAAAAAATTGTTAAGCAAGCTACAATTGCTCTCCTAAAGACTCGACTACAGATGAAGAAAAGGGCACAATGTAACAAAGCTATGGCAGACAAGTCAACACCTCCAGCTACGACAAGCACTACACTGCTTACCCTCCTAGAGGCATCCACGGGAAACCCTCCTCCTAATAGGACAGGTCCTAAAGATACCCTCTCGGATGGTTTCAAGTCAAAAGTGGAGCAACTAATGGGGGACTTCATGTCCCAGCATGGTTGGACATCCACCCCCAAGCCTGGCCAATCTTCTTCATCATGCCAAACCTCTCCACCACCGCTCAGCCAACCAAGCACCAATGAGCAGCCTCAAATTCCCACGCTCACTGAATTTGAGAAGCTAATATTTGATTACTTGTTGAAATAAGGAGAGCCTCAAGGCCAGAACACAATCTCCGAGCCACCACCACCTCTTAGTACTATTGAGCAGACTCTACCACATGGCCAATCATACACATAAGGCCCCATCTATGTCACGGCCCCACTCTGAGCCACGACCACACGCATGCAGCTAGAACACCAGGCCGTCTTCAACTTAGAAGAGCAGCATAGGCCATCAACATCAAGCAGAAAAAGAAAAAGAAAGTGGCACCTCTCCAAAAGATGAGACCAGTGCACAACTAGCCAAACTTACGGTAGAGGTAAAGCTAATGAAAGGGGCAGTTCCCCATCTCCATGGACTTGGAGGATCTTTGTATCCATCCCAGAGGTATACTTCCACCAAACTTTCAAATGTCAAATGTTGAGAAATATAATGGTACCATCTGCCCTAGAATGCATCTCTACATGTATTGTAATGTTATATTCCAATGGGGACATGATGAGTGGATCCTGGTCCATATGTTTAGCCATAACTTAAAAAAGAATGTGGGAAAATGGCTAGCAAGCCAAGAAAAGTGCAACATTAGCACATGGAGGGCCTTGACATGGTCATTCCTTAATCATTATAAGTTCAACCTTAAGATGCTACCAACCCCGGAAGAGATTAAAGGATGAGGTCCATCACGGGAGAAAGTATCAGGACTTTGCCTACAGGTGGAGATTGAAGACCTCCAACCTAAAACACCTTATGTTCGAGGACATGATATCTACTTTCATGAGGACATTGGGTCCTATCTATCAATTGATGCTCTTGACTGCTTCTCAAAGTAACTTTACCGAGGTTGTCAACAAAGCTGTAAAGGTAGAGTTGGCTATCAAGGCAGGTTTAGTACAAGATGTACCACTCTCCCTTGCTAGTTCCACTAGAACCATATCGAAGAAGGTAGTAGTCACTCTACTAGAAGCGAATCTTGTGCAAGTCATTGAGGTTCCCCGACCCAACTAGAACAACTGTCATGTTTTACCTCAGCCAACCCAAGGCTATTCAGTAGCTCTGAACATAATTCCTCCACAGCAGTTGTACCAGCCTAGATACTTGGGTGTGCCCAGAGAAGAGAAGAAAAAGAGAAAATTTACCCCATTTTCCTACTCCTATAAGTACATCATGGAGTACCTTGTCAAGAAGAATTTATTACAGCCAATTGATCCGAGACCTCCGCCTTACCCTCTACCCTACTGCTACAACTAAGCGAAACATTGTGAATAGCACCAAACCCTAGGGCACACCATCAATAGGTGTTTCTATTTGAGGCATGACATTCAAAACTTGATCAATGAGAGAAATGTATCATTTGATCCCACACACACCAATCCTCCACCAAATTCCAACATCATTCAAAATCCACTTCCTAACCACCAGCCACCAAAAGTGGTCAACATGATCGGTCTCACCAGTACCTAATTCAATCCTTCCAGCTACATCACTAAGATCTCAGAGCCCAAGAAAATTACCTTCTTACCCGACACTAATCAAGTGTCTACCTTGAATGGATACTTCCCCCAACCTATCCCCCCTCCCGAATACGAGCATTTGCTCCACATATGTGGGATATGGCCTTAAATAGCCCAGTCACAATTCTTCCCCCTCATGAAAACATGTATGGGGAAGGTTCAACAACTCATGACCCATTTTCATCACCCCATATCATTCCACCTTCACTATAAGCCCAACTCATTGACCTTTCATCCCCTCACCAAGTCATCAACATTCCTTCACTAGCCAGAATACAATTTCTACAGGACCGAGTCCCCCTAGGCTACTTAGTTGGGGAAGTGGCAGATCCAGAACTGTCGAAAGATGAGTTGGAAGAGCTCACCGCCTTTATCACCCGGTTAGGTAGAGTTTTTAAGCCAGTCACTTATTTGCATCCCGATGACAAAGGGAAAGAAAAGATGATAGAAGGAGTTGAAACAGAGATATAGAAATAGACCTGAGAGGTAGAAGAAAAGAGAGAAAATGAGATTTTTAAAACAACTATTCAAAAGTCTCACCTGTTCTTGATTGAGTAGTTGTCCAAGATACCAATGCAGGTCTCAATTTTAGGCCTTTTGTTGACATCAAAATAGCACAGAGAAAGGTTCCTGAGTATATTCAAAAAGTCCTTTGTGGACACCTTGATCACACCGAAAAGGTTAGAAAACATGGTGGCCAAAGTATCAATGCCACAAGTTATCACATTCTTAAAGGATGAGATCCCCGAGGTTGACAACATGCACAACAAAGCCATTTACATCACAGCCTGCCACTCTGACATGTGTATTCCCCTCATTTTGGTAGACAATGGGTCCGCCTTAAACATCTGCACTAAGGATACACTAGATACGCTAGGAGTTTCCTCGAACTATGTCAAACCCAACTCATGTGACATAAGGGCCTTTAACAATTTAGTTAGTCGTGGTCAAGGAGAAGAGTTCATTCCTCTAGTAATAGAAGGAAGAATGTTCTAAGTTTAGTTTCAAGTATTGAGCATACCATCCTCCTTCACAATGTTATTGGGAAGACCGTGGATTCATCAGGTAGGCACCGTCCCATCCACTCTACCAAAAAATGAAATTCATCATCAATGATGAAGTCATCACAATCCTAGCTGATACAGATGTTACCACGATGGCAGGAAAAAAGATATTGGGAGTCTGGAACCTACAAGCTCCAAACACTTTCACTTCATACCAGTTTGAGGTTGTGCACATATAGAAAGAGATAGCAAAGCTAAACAGAAAGGCTAAAATACTTTTGCCAAAGTTTAACATGATGGATAAGATGAAGTTCGTCTTGAACAAAGGCCTGGTAAAACATTCTCAAGGAAGAAAGAACCCAGTGAAAGCTATCAGAATGCCATACAAAGCAGGCCTAGGCTTCAAACCTCTCATTAAACATCAATTCAAGAAGAATAAGAAGAAAGTTGGCTGCAAGACTACACAGCATTTTGTATCAGCTTCTAAACCATCCAAGACTTATACTATCTTGCCAACTGAACCACCAACTCAAATAGAACCACCCAAGCTCAACACAGAACATGCACTGATAAAACTCATTATCATTCCCCCTTCAATCCTCAGTCAACATCCTACCTACCTTCTTGAAGCTGCTCCTCATACCCATTTATTCAGCTTTAAGCTGTCCATCCTTGAGGTTGAGGAAAGTTCAACCCCCAACACCTCAGAACATAGGGAGGACAACCTAACTCCTCTAAGTCTACTATCTCTCCCTGGTGATGTTAGGGAAGCACTACAATCAGTTATTGCAAGTAGATATTTAGACTTAGATGAGCTTGACCTTGACCAGGTCTACATGCCAGAAACATGGGTACCCATGGAAGTCACAGAGTAAATTGGACAAGCCAAATCCATAGTAGTAGAGGACCAGGACCAAGTGATGGATTAAATGATTGAGAAAAGAGGCTAGGAAGAGCCGACTTCTCTAGTTTGTTTATGTTTTCAAAAGCTTTTAGTATTTCTTTTCAACATTTTATATAAGAACTACATAAACTTGATCCCTAAGGACTCATAAATTGTCAAAGCATTCAACCAGTACACCTGTAAGGGGTACGTAGGCAACCTGAGACATAACTTCAAGTCCAATCACTTTTGAAAAAAAAAATCTTTTTATGCTTTATTTACCCTTGTAGTCAAAGAACTACATGCGGCTTGATATTGACAGACCAATTTTTTCAAAAGCACTTATGCTAAAAGTCAAGTACGTAGGCAACCTAAGAAATAATTTCAGGCTCAGCTACTTTTTTTTAAAAAAATAGGGTAAATTTGGTCCACCCCCAAGACCAAAACTATGAGCAACTTGATCCCAGCTGAACAAACTTTACTAAGCTTGTGATCAATCCAAACATCTAGTATGTAGGCAACTTGGAGCATGATTCCAAGTCCAGTTGTTCCTAGCATACTAAATACCATTTTCATGTAAATCAATACTAAAAGCTTTTCTTTCAAAAATAGGAACAAGAAGAATGGAATGATGAGGAAATAATGCCAAAAGAGGTGATCAAGGCCTTCAAGCACTAAGAGAACCAGAACCTTCCATCGGTAGATGACCTCTAAGAAATCAATCTCGGGTCAGAAACCATGCCTAGAATTATAAAAATTTGGACCCCCAGCACTTCAGATCTAGGGTATGCCCTATTAAATCTACTTCAAGAGTACATAGACATCTTTGAATGGACCTATGCAGACATGCTTGGTCTAGACATAGACCTTGTCACCCATAAGCTTCCCACTAACCCAGATATTCATCACATCAAGCAAAAGCCTAGGTGTCTATGACCATAGTGGTCCCTGGCCCTCAAAGAAGAAATTTAAAAATAACTAAACGTAGGCTTCCTTTTGTCCGTTTAATGTCCTCATTGGTTAGCCAACATCGTCCTTATACCCAAAAAGGATAGAAAGGTCTTAATGTGCATAGATTACAGAGATATGAACAAAGCCAGTCCTAAAGATGACTTCCCTCTACCCCACATTGATGTGCTCATAGACAGTACTGCCAAACATGAGATGATGTCCTTTATGGATGGGTTCTTAGGCTACAACTAGATCAAGATGTCAGTGGAAGACTGAGAGAAGACTGCTTTCATGACCCCTTAGGGCACATGCTATTACAAAGTAATGCCCTTTGGTCTCAAGAATGTAGGGGCAACATATCAATGGGCCGTGACTTCCCTCTTCCATGACATGATCAACAAAGAAATGGAAGTCTATGTAGATGACATGATTGTCAAATCTCATCACAGAGAAAATCACCTAAGTCATCTATGGAAGCTATTTTCCTGTCTTAGGAAATACAGATTGAAGATGAACCCGAACAAGTACATTTTTGGAGCCTCCCATGGAAAATTGTTAGGCTTCATCATCAATGAAAGAGGCATAGAAGTTGATCCTTTAAAAGCCAAGGCAATCATTGGAATGACTACACCTCGCACAGAGAAGGATGTATGCAGTTTCTTGGATTATATCCAATACATTAGTCATTTCATTACTTAGCTCACTCCCATTTGTAAGCCCCTGTTCAAACTGTTGAGAAGGAATGTTCCAACCCAATGGAATAATGACTACCAGATTACCTTTAACAAGATCAACAACCCAAGGGAACAACGAACCTTTGGCAAGAAGCGCAGATCTCCACCCCTTAAGGAATTTGGAACCGTCGTTCATCAAGGAATTTGAGCTCTGGCCCCCTTAGTAAGAAATGTGGGCCTCCGCCCATCAAGGAATTTGGGCTTTGGCCCCCTCAGTAAGAAATGTGGACCTCCACCCCTTAAGGAATTTGAGGCCTCCACTCATCAAGGAATTTGGGGCCGATGCCCCTCAATAATGAAATTGGGTAAAGGCCCCTTTAAAGTAGCGCCAGTCCTCAGGGATCCCCATAATTTTGAAACAAGCCTAATAAATCTCCCAACATGAACCAACAAATAAATGAAATCTAAAGTCTACTCTGTCAGCAAAGCAATTCAGTGATAAGTCATCACCCCCAGCTAAGTCCATCCTTATGGCAATGTTTGATCAAAATGAAGCAACGATCATTTTTTACCTTGAGACCAAGCCACGCAAAGGTTCAGTGAGGACTCCACCTCATAAAAAGGGCCAAATTTTGACATCACAGATTGCCTATCGGGTATAGGCAAATGTCAATCATCGTTTCATTTTCTACGTAGCATGACAAAACATGAATACGTAGCACCAATCTCTAAAGGATCTCCATGGCTTTCAGAGTTAAGCCCAAAACTTCCTGATATGCTCTGCTCAGGCCACTGCAGGTTCAATGAGGGATTTTAGGTCTTACCTCACCAGAAATGGCCAAAATAGTTGACATGACAAATTTCCTTTCGGGTACAAGCAAGTGTCGACATCGTTCCATAGCCTATATATCACGACAACCGCCTTTGGAAATTGGTTGAAACAAGTATGTAGCATTTATCCTTTGTGATCTCCATGGCTTTCAGAATAAGCCTAAAAACTTCCTGACATGCCCTACTCAAGCCGTCGCAGGTTTAGTGAGGGACTCTAGGTCTTGCCTCACCATAAATGTCTAAAACCATTGACATAGCAAACTGTCTACCTAGGTATAGACAGATGTTGACATCGTTCTATAGCCTATATACCATGACAATCATCTTTCAAAATTGATTGAAACATATATATAGTACAAATTCCTCAGAATCTCCATGGCTTTTGGAGTAAGCCTAAAAACCTCCTGACATACCTTATGCAGGCCGCGTAGGTTCCCTAAGTCAAGTCGGTCCCCAACTTTGTAGAAAGGCCTTCATAGATAAATCGCCTACCTAGGGTGTAGGTAGGCATCATCACTTCACATCCTGCGTATTATGCCAGCCATGTTTGCAAATTGGATGGTTGAAACAAATATGTAGCACCGTCTCTCAAGATCCCATGGCTATCAAAACAAGCCCAAATAGTTTCCCACAAGCCCTATCGGCAATCCCTAAACCATGAACAAATTGCCATGTAGCATCCTGGTTATTCGGACAAAGCTGAATGCTACACTTTGAGTCATAGTCTATGTATTATCTTAGCGCTAATACCATTAAAAGGAGTTATGCATAACACTGAAATTCCTAGAGGGGGTGAATAGGATATCTACAATTTTTTTGGTTCTTTTTAAATGATATTCACTCTCTAATGATTTACTTTAATTCAATCAAAGATGCAGCAAAATTATTTTAATTAGTAAATCAATTCTTTTTGAACTTATCATAGACCTCAAGGCTCCGTCATGCACTATAGTGTTACCTATAGCAGAGCGGGAGCAGGGTTGATAAGTTTCCTAAAGTTGCTTGATTAATCCCTTTATATTAACCTTAGTGTGTTGGGCTACTTTACACAATCAAGATATATACAAATAGTGATAAGGTGCAATCAATTCACAACACTATAAACTCCCCACAATGTGATCACTTAAGTTTAGCAATATGAAAGAAATTATAAGGTGATCAATTAGCTATAAATTGTAAACCAAATATGCAAGTGTGCCAAATTAGTCAAATTTATAAGTTTAATATATTTTGTAAGATGTTCAACTAGACTTAAATGATATATTAACCAATTTACAAATTCAACTAAGGCCTAATTGCCTATGTTCAAATATGATATGAAATTTAAATAACAACCACAAAGAACACAAGTGCTAATAGTGTTTTGGCACACCAGCCTACGTCCACTCTCTAATGCCCACTCTAGGGGCGTGTTGGTTTTATTAATAGTTACACCTAACTATTACAAGGACATCAATAAGACCTTATCTCTAGTGTCTCTCATAGAGGTGACTTCGTACTTGGTGTCTTCGAGAAGTTCTCACAAATCCGGTGTCTCTGGCGGACTCCCAATCTCGCTCCCGGTGTCTCCGACAGAAGCTTCCAATCTGGTGTCTCTGATGGATGTACACAAGTGATAAAAATGAATGTAGATAAATGATAGTGGTGCTTAGTCTCTCAATAGAAAAATGTGACTATGGTCTTCACACCGGTTTGAAGAGAGCTTTCTTGATTTGTTTTCCCAAGTTGGGCTCAAGCTCTTACAAGCTCCTTGATAGCTTCAAGGGCTTCTTCTCCTCCAAGTTTTGGATGATGGATTTACCAATCCCTAGCTCCCCAAGACTTGATCTCACCTCATTTTAGATAGATTTACCTATTTTTTCTTAATAACACCTCATGTGAAGGTTTTTTAAATGATTTACACTAAGGAATGCTCAAGAATGTTTTTAAGATGTGTAAAAGAAGTTTTTCAATCATTTAGGACATGTTCCAAGCCTTTATAGGTGACCCATGGCCTTCCCAAGTCCCCAACGGCCAAAAAATAACTCATAAATCTGATCGTTGGGACCGCGATCGACCACCACCAATATCGGTCGACTCCGGTACCCCTTCGTGATCAACTACCACTACTCGTGGGCGACTGCACTTCCAGGTTTTAAGCACAAACACCTCTCGGTAAAATGGCTATAACATTTTCTTGAAAACTCGTGATCTTTCACCATTTTTTTTGTTGGAAAGTAGACTTTTAGATATTTTCATCCATATATGGATTGTAGTCTAATTCATACTGAGGTGATCTAGGGTGTCTTTGGAAGTTTCCTTAAAATTTACTAATTTAGACAACACTAGTCAGCATAGGCACTTCTTCCCTAGTGAGCTCTTTTTATTCTTTTGAGCATTGGGCTCTTTGTGCATTTCAATTAGACCCTAATTAAGTCTTCTAAGTTATTCCTAGGGTTAACCATGATCTCGGGGTTTTGCAAGCACACACACACCTACCATTTGGTCTCATTTACCTGATTTACCTTTCTATGCTTGGAAACTGATGTATTGGCTTCCTTGAGGTAGTTTACACTTGAGACTTAGGATTTTTCCATAATGCTTGAGTCTCTTTAGCATGGTCGTTCCAGCTTCAAGTCCGTCTTCTTATTAGGTTTTCCGGACTCACTTCATGGACGTACATAAGTGTATAGTTTACATCATAAAGCCCTATACAACATGACCACTACATGTACACACTTTGTTTTGGGTATGAAAATTGACAATACATAGACCTAACAATCTCCTCCTTTGTCAATTCCATTTCAAAACAATAAAATTTACAAAATAAATCCTAGTACATATATCTACCTCAAGATTCCCTTCTTATCAATTTCTCTCCCCCTTTTTTTACAAGAGTTGACAAAGGATGGGTTCTCCCGCAAGATGTGATGATCTTCTTGCAACACATCAAAACAAACATAGCTTTCTCTAAAATGTGCATTAATTCATAAAAATATAACTTTAAGCATGAATTAAGCAAAAATAGATTTTACTATAGTCACAAGATTAATCCAATAAAAAATTTTCTATTTAGCACATGGAGGGGAAATCATAATTCAAAATGATTTTACTATATGATGTAATTCTCCCCCTTAGAGATATAACTATTGAGATCATATCATTATGCCAAAATGTGAGAATTGCTAGTACATGTATAATATCCGATATGTTTAACATGTACTCCCCCTAAATGATATCACTCCCCCTAAGTGATATTCTTCACTCTAAATGATATCACTCCCCCTAATTGATGTATCACACTTATGGTGCATTACCGTATTCCTCTCTTCATACATTCTCTCTCCCTTTTGTCATGAATTTTCAAAGAGAATAGGAAAGGAGATGGACCAAGTAAGTAATATAGGTCCAAAGTATGGTAGGATCCATAAGTGAACTAGGGATCCAAAAACTATGACCAATATAGATATGTATATTAAGTGTAAATATCCATGCATATAGCTAGTGATATGAGCTAATGAATATGCATATACATGATAGGTCAACATATCACTAGTGATCTTAATGATATGTAAGTATGCTAAAGATCACTAAGAGTAGTCAATAGATGTACCAATACAAGAGCAATCCCATCATTATCTAACTATAAGCAAGTAAGCATAAAACATCATGAAAATGTCACACACATGATTTTTATAGGTCATATGCTTAAGCAGTTATCATTTTCCTATGGTATTGCATTTTAATCATTTCTTTTAGGATTATACTAATCCTCTTAAGGGGCTTTGATCCAATCCGGATCATTTAAGGTATTCTTTTACCTTTGTGGGCTAAGAACATGTGAGGCATAGACTCCTTTTGGTTTATCTTTCAAGATTTTAATCCATTGAGTCTCTTTCTATACTTATTCTTTATATGTCCAACCATTCCACAATGGTGACATATAACTTGAGATCTTCTAAGAGAGTGTGATTGCTTAAACATCACATTTTTCTTCTCTTGTTGAATGGGTCATTTCCTTGTTTGACTACTTGGACTTTTATCTTTTTAGGTCTTCTAACTTGTCATGGGGTTTATACCAAGTTTATTTGCCATTTTTGACAATCTTTGCACATAATATTGTCAACATGGATCAATCTAGGCAAATCTTTGACTATTCATTTTCTATTTAGCCTAGATAGGTCTCTAAAGTTGACGTGGCTTAACCTTTGATGTCAAGGATTAGTCTCATCCTTTTGAGACCAAGATAAGCATCCAAGATGTGCTTATTGGGTTCTATGACACAGTAATTATCACTTGCCTTTACCCCTTTAACAAGGATTTCATCACTTCCCTTGTCTTTAATTTCACACCGATCCTTCACAAAGTACACACATAGCCTTTATCATAGATTTGGCTTATGCTATTTAGATTTTGCTTTAGGTCTTGCATGATTAGGACATTGGTGTGTGAGTGGGGATACTGGAGACCTCTACGGTTCCCTTGCCGGTGAACTTAGCAATGTTTCCATCACCCAATGTGACACTCCCACTTAGAGTTTTCACAAGATTGACAATCAATGACCTATCTTTGGTCATGTGTCTAGAGCTTCCACTATCAAGGTACCACCTTAATGTGTTGCCAGCTTTTAGAGCCATATGAATGACTAAGCAGTTTAGCTCATCCTCTTTAACTCATATTTTCTTAAGATTTTTCCTATTTTCACAAATGAGATTTCTCTCAAGGAGAAGGTTTTTTGAAGAAATGGAGCTCAATCAATGGCCTTGGTACTCAATAGTAGTGTGTAAGAAGTGTAAAAAATTCATTCCCAATTGTTTAGGCTTTATAGCCAATGAATGGGAACCAAGGAGAGAGGAAAAGGCAAGTAACGACACTAATTCAGACTGTTACCAGCTACCCTAGGCTCCCCCCACCATTGTGGGGCACCCCAAGTTCCCCTTGGCAGGCACCCCTCAATCCTCCTGGGTGCCCCAAATTCCCCTGTTTTCTGTTATTTTCCTTTTTGTGATTTTTTTGGTCTTTTTCTTAGAAGAACCACTTTAGGGCCTTACTCTTAGGGTCATAGGGCATCAAATGGGTGAGAAACCAAGGGCCTTATGATTCTAAGATACCTAAGGCATGGGAACTTGGGTTTTGATGCAAACACCTACACAAACCTTCTTAGAAACCTTGATGGGCACATGGCTTAGCTTGCTTGGGGCTTCTTTGAGATGACTTGCCTTGCACTTGACTCTTGATGCACTTAAAGACTTCATCACTTGGTGAGGATCTTCATAGACACACTTGAATATGAGAGGATTGAGGGGTTCTTTTAGCTTTCCCTTTGGGATTTCTAGAAGAAAATGGCATTTTCTTGAAATCATCTACAGGAAGAAGCCTTATTAGCTTGAAAGCTATTCTATGCTACCTTGGCATAGGAATATGATTGAGATTTTGATTTTCTAAATGCCTCACCTTGTTTCAAAGGTGTCTTTCCCTTGAATGTGTTTTTCTTCCTCTCAACCCCATTGGACCTTTGAGATGGTCCTTGAGAAGACACTTTCTCCTTACCCTTGTGGGAGGCTTGTGCAATAGCCTTTCCCTTGACAGTCACAAAGACATTCTTAGTCTTTTGTATGGAGGAAGTGTGATTGACATTGGGATTGTATCCAAGTCCTCTCATGTCCCCATGATCTCTTTCCATGGAGAGCATTTTCTCAAATTGACATTTCCTTGCACTAGCATAGAAAATGACTTCCTCTTGTCCTTCTCAAGCTCTTTGAATTACGTGAGATATTCCAAGTACTTCCTTCAATTCCATATCTCTTATGAGGTATTTCTCCCTCATATTCCTTTCTCCCTTAATTTTTTGTTATGAATTGACAATGGAAAAGATATAGGTGGACCAAGTAATCTCAATAAACATATAGGTCTGAGATAGGAATTGTCTATAATCTG
>JAOXJP010246884.1:18360-37032 GCA_025762735.1 Platanus orientalis | reverse complement strand
GTTTTTGAATTTGATGTCTTTTATTGACCACCTACTTTTTCAACTGAACACTTTTTTGGACCCTTTTACCCCTAAAACAACACATGCCTGTTTATAATTCACCATATACACTACAGAGGCATTTTTATCACAGAACATTTGCTTCGTTATATTATAAGCTCTATATATATATATATATATATATATATATATATATAAGATCTTTAATAAGTCTAGCTTTGTTTCATGCTCACTTAGCTAGTTTGACTCTCAGGCTCAGTTCTTCAAGCTTGAAACAGGGTCTAAGCTCAGCTCATGATGAGCCAAGCTCCGAATTGGGCCGAACTAGTTCTACTTTTGACAGCCCTACTGAATCCTAAGCGGAATATTGCAATGGAAAGCCAATCTTGATGATATTTTGTTACCTAAACCAAACAATTAGAGTACTTTAATAATTTGGACACACTTGACACCTTATCCGTGTCCTTGCATTGAGATTGAATGCCATAGGGATGTCCCTAGGTGGTCAAATTCTAGGTTTTGAATGTTTGTTATGGTTACTAACCTAGGGAACGTAATCCAAGAGATTAGGGTTACCATTTTCAAACAAATATAGACATCATGAAAGAGACAGAGCTAAGCATGCATGACCTTAATTTTTCAAAAGAATTCAAGCACATCCATTGGATTGGTTGGTCCTTTTCACATTGGGATTGAACCGGAGAGGATGACAAGGTCATGTCCCCTCCGAAGGTGCTTTGGTAGGTACATATTTACCAAAACCTTGTCAGGTAAACTATTCTTAGCTTTGTTAGGATATAAAATAAAATGAATGTAGACAACAACTATTATCAGAGATCATACATGTTCATTTTTTAAAGTGTCAAGACTCGAATCCATGGGTTGTGATTCGTACTCGAATTCAAATCCGTGACACTGGGTAACATGTCCTAAACCCGTATCCCATAGCGAAGAGATCCCATGTCCGGAGCGTGGCACCTCTTATTCTTATTCACTTCATTTTTCGTATAAATTGATTATCTTCTTTTATCTATTTAAATCCTCTAATCTAAATACATTGCAACGGAATATAAATAACTATAAACTAAATCAAGTACAATGGAAATATATACATATCATAACAAAAATCTTTTATAACCAAAATAAAGGGGCCTCAACATGCTCATAACATATACAAATCCTCACTTAACCGGGCCCAATCAAACTACCAAAACAAGAATACATCATGTCCAACATGTAAACTAAAACAGAAATATAAAGACATGGGCTACACCGCTTAGCTCATCATTCACACCTGCATCCCCAAATGGTTATGAACATACATATCCTCCTACTCTCAATCTGTAAGGAGGTGTCAATTGTGGTAACTTTGATGGACTCAGTGAGAGGGTATGCAATTTATACAACACAAATAGGCCAAAGATAATCACAGTAACAAATATGATGAATCAAAATAGAGTAAGGAATCAAAATGACTATGCAAATACACCAACTATGTTACACATGTATTCTTACTATGATTCATAATATAATTATGCTACAAGATAACTATGTGAGTGACCAAAATGAATCAATACCAAATCATGCATATGTTACATGTTATATGCTACATGCCTTATGCCAACTCATAAAGGTCTCTGTCAAATACTGAAACCAAATACAAATTAACCCATAATGGAACTAAATCGAATCATATAACCCATGTAAGAGTTTTTTGGCAAACAAAACATATAATCCATATAGGATCTCTGATAAAGCAAAACATATAATCCACTTAAAGTCTCTGATAAAACCAAACCATGTATTAGACCACTATAGTCATTTTCACCTATTGATGTGACCTAATGATTGGGTACTTGAGGTTCCACCGAGCAATTAGTGCCCCTTCACCTATTGATGTGACCTGACAGTATGGTACCTAATGTCACTAAGCAAGTATATAGCTCATTTACAGATTGATGTGACCTAGTGTTAGGGTTTCTGAAATCATTTGGCAAGTAGATAGCCCATTGGCCTATTGATATGATCCAACAGTAAGATACCTGAAATCAATGAGTAAATATATATGCCATTTGTCTATTGATGTGACCTAGCGGCAGGGTACCTAAAATCATTGGACAAGTATATATCCCTTTCGCTTATTAATGTGGCCGGACGGCACGATACCTGAAAATCACTGGGTAAGTATATAGCCCCTTCACATATTGAAGTGACCTGACAATAGGATACCTGAAATCATTGGACAAATATATAACCCATTTGCCTATTGATGTGACCCGACGACGTGGTACTTGAAAGTTGTAAGGTCCAACCCACTTCGGGATATCATATCAAATCCAAATGTCTTAAACTGATATATCAAAACCCATGCTTTTGTAAAGTGACTACTACATAAATATATCATTTGAAAAAAAAATCCATATATCCTATCTCATAAAGAGTCCAAAGCAGAAGAGATAAATCACATGTAAAGAACCAAATACTAATATGCAAATGAAGATGTTTGATCCAATTTTAAGGACATATAGGATGCTCATGAATGTAAAATTGTTTCATACAAAATATCATCAATGATAAGAACCAAGTAGCCCAAATGTTTCAAAACTCATGTTTAAGTCCAAGTGAAAGTAAACCATGTCAGAGACAATATGTTCATACCACCAAAAGCTACCAAATGATGCAAAACCCAATGGAATGCACCAAAATTCTAAGATTCTAGCATGAAAATCAATAGAATTAACATAAATCAACATTGATTAACATAAGGGAAAAGAAATCCATCAACATGAGCAATAAAATCATGTAGAGAATCCAAAGACATTCAAAAGATATGTAAATCATAGAGAACAAATCATATGATATTTCAACGAATAAATGTATAAGAAATTAAGAATTTCAAGGGAAACCAAAGGATAAACCATGGAACACCACTTGTAAACATTTCTAAATCATACAAATCCAACTTCAAACCTTTCCAAATAGAGTAGAGATTATCAAGCTCACTCAACAAAGATATTAATAGGATGTAAATAGCTCCATAATCCAAGAAATCATGTAAACATTATAGAAAACCCTTCCTAACATGCTTAATCAAAGGAAACTCAAATCCAATTCGAGGAAAATTAACATGTTTAAGATGAATAGATGAAAATCCACAAATCATTGAAACATGGGATGAAAATTACACTTTTATGATCCTAAGAATGAAAAAGTGAGCATAAACTATATATCCACTCATCAATAGCTCAAAGCTTCAATGCTCAAAGGAATCATCTCTCAAAACTCCTTTGCCTTTGTGGATCATTCCTTTTTCTATGAGTAAACAAAGTATTTCATGATTAAAAACCATAAACTAAGGTAGAAAACAGTAAATCATTCATAGTTTAGGCTAGATCTAGGTTCTACCAACTTATCAACACTTGGAGAATATGAATCTCCTCTCTCTTCTCCGAAGTCTCTCAATTTTTTTCTTCTTTCTTCCTTTTTATGTTCTAAGTAGTCTAATGGGCCTAAATGAAGTCTAAATGGGCTTATAATTATTCTAAGATGAAATCCCACTCATGTGGAGGTCTAATAGGAGTTTGACGCATAATCCTATATGTGTGTAAAATCTTTCTAAAAAAAAAAGAGTCGTGACTGGTCAAGAGATGACCAATCGAGTGATCGATCATGGACTTTGTGATCGGTCACGAAATCTGTGATCAGTCACACTATAGATTTTTTGAATTTTATGGTTTTTTCAATTATGGGTTTCCAAAGTCCAACCTAATTGTTCCTAAGTTTTTCCAGTCCATTCTAAGTAATGTCTAGGTCTCCTAAATATCAGTGGTCACCCCTCTTGCTCACAAATACCAAGGGTTTAATTTAGACACATGGTGTTGGGTCGGGATCCTCCAAACTTTCTTAATTTTGGTATGGGGTGTTACATAAGGAGAAACAAAAGATCTACAAGCTTGCATCCCCGAAGAGGCAAAAGCATTGGTTTTTTATCTAAGACTCAGGCTGGTGATAGAATTTCCAAATTTCCTTATACAACTTAAAAAAGACAGCAGTTTGATTGTAAAGATACTCACATATAGAAATACTCATGTTCCCTAGAAGATTAGGCACATCATCTCAGACTGCCTCCATTTTGCTCTCCATTATTCTAAAATGTTCATTTCATATGTTCTATGAGATTACAACAAAAAATCCCATGCCATGGCAGCTATAACATCTAGGGAACATATTTCCCTTAAGTGGTTTCCTTAACCAACATCTCTCACTCTTGTAATGGATATTTGTAATTGTGAGGATGCTCAAGTTGAATGAAATTGAACTAACATTCTTTACTAAAAAAAAAGTGTGTATTGATAACAAATTATACATACACCAAACATAAGATAACACACATATTTATGACTATATTTATGTAGTAAGCACACATTTGTAGAAGCATCTTGGTATTCTAGCATAAGTTTTATGCTAAAGAAAATCTATATATATTCACTAGAATACCAATCCATTAGAAGTAGAAAAGATTTTCATTTCATATAGGTGATTCCAATACTATCAAATGCAAGTCCTAAGGTGTCCTTGAGGATTACCAAAAAAAAAGTGTCATTGAGCAACAATGAGCTTGATATTGCTTTGATTGAACCATAGATCAAATTGAACAAAGTCTAGAGAGGAGTATCTGGGCATTGAGCTACTTGTTATTTGTGAGCAATTTTATTCCATGATATCATGTTTTTTGCAAGTTTCTAACCAAAAGGAAACTTCCATGTGTGTTGGTTTCTTTCTCCAACTAGGAAAGTAGAAATGTGTTGGTGTTCTTTCCATGAGTCCTATAGGACTAAAAAAACATCCATATATTATGAAATTGGTTTATATTGGGAGTGCGTTTTTCTTTTTCAAGTGTTTTCTTTTTGAAAGGTTTTTTTCAAGGTGGGAAAGCATTGTCTTCTCCAAACTGTGAGAGAAGGTGAAAAAGGGGGTTATCATAGGGTTGAGAGAAGTGGGAGAGAAGGGTGTAACAAGGTTAAGGGCTTTGATCCTAGGGTAAGAGCTTGAACATGAGATCTTTGTACATCTCTTACTTTTCTCATATAGTGAAAAACAGATATCCCCATGGACGTAGACATCTTAGCCAAATCACTTTAAAATCTTCATCTTGTGTGATTGTTGATTTCTTTTTTGATGCTTTAATTTATTCTTTATTACATAGATCTTTAGTGGTTTCCGCAACACCAATAATTGGTATTATAACTTTTAGTTTGGGTTTCGGAGGAAAAGTAAGAAACTTGTGAGTAAAAATATTTTTATTCAAAGGGTTACTTTTTAAAATTTTGGGTTGATTCACAATGGCAATAAGGGTTTCCATCAGTTAGTTCTCTTTGGATAAATTTGATGGAAATGGTTGTTTCACTCTTTAGCAAAGAAGGGTGAATGATTTATTAGTACAACAAGGTTTGTACAAGGCATTGCAGGGAAAGAATGACAAGTCCTAAATGATGGAGGGTGATGATTGGAAAGACATAGAAATGAGAGAAGTCAACACAATTTGTCTCTGTCTTGAGGATAACATTTTATTTAATGTTATAGATGAGGATTTGACACCGATTTTATGGGAGAAGTTAGAGAAGCTCTAAATGTGAAAGAGTCATACCAACAAGTTATATCTAAAGTGACAATTGTATGGGATGAAGATGGAGGAAAGTGTAAATCAATTAAAACACTTAAACGTGTCCAACCATCTCTTGGATCAATTGCACAAAGTTGATGTCAAGATGAAAGAAGAAGACAAAACCCTTTTGCTTTTTAAATTACCTCGCTTCCTGATTCTTATTACAATTTGGTAACAACATTATTGTTCAAAAAAGATATAGTAAACTTAGAGAATATCACAACATTGCTCTTATCTAATGAGATTATGAGGAAACCAAATCTTGAAGGAGGTTAAGATTTTGGGTTGATTGGTCTAGTAAAGAATTGCAAATGAATGTCATTTATGAAGGGATTTAGGAGTAGCAGGTCCAAGTCCAAGTCTAAAGGAAAGGGCAACATATAATGTTTTCATTACAAAGAATATGGCTACATTAAAAGAGATTCTCCAAAACATGTTGACAAAAAGAAAAGTGGCAGTCTCAGAACAACATTGGCAGAGGAACATGAGAAACACATTGAAGATGTCCCATGGTCTCCAAAGGTATAGACACTTTTCTCATGATGAGTTTATATTAGATTCAGGTTGTCTTATTCATATATGATCTAGCAAAGAATATTTTGATATGTCCTAAGAGAAAAAAGTAGGTGTTTGAGTGATGGGTCCACTTGTGACATCACAGGTGTTACGACGATGAAGATCAAGATGTTTAATGGAGTGGTTCATACTTTAGGTGGGGTGACATATATCTCAAAGATGAGAAAGAATCTATTATCCCTGGCCGATTTGATTCCATGGGTTACAGGGATTCAGCTGCAGGTGGTGTAATACCCCACCCCAGTAAGGGTATTTTTAGGAAAAGCCAAAAAAGAAAGAAGAATCTATATGGGGTCCATCTTTGTTGAATGAAAACCCTACCCAACCTAGCAAAGGTGTCATGCCTTGAAACCCACATACGAAAATCGATATATAAATAGGGAAAGACATGTGCATGGTATCGTAGATCTCAAAGTATGACATTACTTGACCATTTCCTTATGGAATGAGTTCTTACTTAACTTACCTAAATTGCAATGTATCTTTTTTTCATTCTTTTATTTAATTAATCATTTCCAATTACCAATAACATTTGCAACAGAAACATAAATGTAAAGAAAAATCATCATCAACAAGTGCAGTGAAATATATCATCATGCATTCTAAACTACGCAACAGGTTATAACTAATAATCTCTAAACATCAATATCAAATAAACTACTAATCTCCAATTTAAACATATCCACGAATGTCTGAACAATACCATTAAAATTCCATCAAACTGGCCAACAACATAAATATTTACACAAATCGAAACTTAAGTAACTTCTCTATAATCTCTGTCTCATACATAAAAGTGTGCTGGAGATAAAAACTAACAAAAAGAAAATAAAATAGGTGGTTCTCTCATCTTCATGAGCCATCACATGGACCGAATCAACAATGAATTGCATCCTATGGAGCATCATCTAAAATGGTGTTAAAAACATAGATAAGCTATAAAGCCCATGAAAGAACATACATAATGTTCTATGGAGTAAATCAAGTCTACACGAGTATAACTCAATACCAAATTAGAATTTGTGTAATAGATATAAATCAAACTAGCTGTAGCAATGATCAGATTTTAGCAAAGGTGTTAGATGTATTAAATCCAAATCAAACATAAGTCCATAACTGAGACAGATAAAGTGTAGCTTATAAGGAAAGTGTAAAATATGATACAAATGTTTACTACAAAATACTCATGCATAAGTAGGTTTTAGCACCTCTCAAGTAAGCTGCGTTAGTTAATAGATGTCAAAACTAGGTGCATACTCATGGAAGTCGAACGTAGCTCAAACTCGCATAACCCATGAAGGGTTTCTAACAAAATACACCTCAGATCAAATCAACTAAAATAAACCCGTATAGGGTTTTTGAAATAAACTCCATCAAAACACATCGTATCGAATAAAACAAATTATCCCACATAAGGCCTTTGACAAATTTGAAATCATATAACCCATGTAAGGTCTCCGGAAAAACTAAAACCCTATAACCCGTGTAGGGTCTCCGAAAAGAACTGAAGTCATATAACCCATGTAAGGTTTCCAACAAAATTGAAATCTCATATAACTCATATAGCGTTTACTAATAAAACTGAAATCTCATACGGAATGGTGAGCAACTAATGTCATCTTCACCTATTAATATGACCCAGTGATTGAGCACCTAAAAGGGTCATAAGACCAATATAGCTCATAAAAATCCCCCAAAACGTCAAGGGTTAGCCTACAAAAATCCCTCAGGTATCAAGGGTTAGCCCGCAAAAATCCCACAAGGCATCAAGGGTTAGCACATAAAAATCCTATAGGGAGTCAAGGGTTAGCTCGAAAAAATTGCTCAAGGCATTAAGGGTTTGTGAGCAACTAGTACCATCTTCACTTATTAATGAGTTTTAGTGATTGGGTCAAAATCAAAACCTCGAATACAAATGGTACTCTAAATCCATGTATATATAAAATAGTATGTAACTACATAAGAATACAATGCAAGAAATGTCCATGTAGTAAAAACTCATAAATGAGACCATGTAAAACCATACTTAAAATCAAACGAAAAGTAATAACCCATACTCACACCAAAACCAAATGTTCAAAATTCTTCTTCTAACTTTCCATAACCAACAATAGTATAAAAGTTCTAAGGAAGACATGTGCATGCAATGACACTAATATGGAGCTCATCGGATCAAGTGTAAGTGAATATAATCAAATGAAAAACATACTAATAGCATTAATGACCAACTAGCATACAAAATAGAATAAGAAAAAAAGTTAAGAGCTAATCAATTAGGAGGAGACTACCAACTAGCAATAACGATATGAATAGAAATCTCAAGTATGGGGAAATCAAGGCAAATGTCAAACACACAAAGTAAAAATCATTTTTCATTTTTAATTTCACAAGGATCTAACCTTCTTACATTCAAACATAGAGGTAAACTTAGGATTTCAATGAATCTATAATGGTAATATCAGAAAATGAGTAAATTTTAGCCAACACGTGCTCAAAATGGAGTAGATCTAGCAATACACATATAGAATCCATAATTTTAGGTAATCCCAAGTTTTTACCAAATTATAATGGAAAGAATCATTATATGGAATATGTAAAACCATTAAACCCATATAACTCTAATAAGAAGTGATGAAAAACTGTAATTTCATTCAAAATAACAACCAAAAATGGAGGAAAGTTCATAAAATAAAAAAAGTAGGACAATTACCACAATAACTTACTAATCCTCCACGGATCTAGTATTTGGATGAAGGAAACTCACCAAATTTCCAGAACAAGACAAATAAGATGAAGAGAAAGCTGATATCTCATCTAAACTAAAGATTGAAAATGAATAGAAGGACAAGAAATCAAAGTAGCATGTCATGTATGAAAACTCAAAAAAATCTCACAACTCTTTAAATAAAGTGATGTGAACTTTGGCAAACTTCGTAGATTGAACAATCAAGACATGAAGAAACTAAAAGACCAACCAAATTAAAAAATAACCATGAAGAAAATAGTATAAGAACAAAGAGAGTAGCACATCATGTATGAACACTACTATCTTGGTCTTCCTCCTTGTTCAAGCTCCAAAATCTCCTTCTCCTTTCCTTTATCATATGTAAAATGATGTAGAACTACTGTAAATTAGTTAAAACATAAATATCTAGGAAAAACATAAACTATCTTAGCAGATTCATGGAGTTAGGAGTGGAACTTACCCAAGTAGGGAAGAGTTCTCAAACTTAGTTCCAAAGCTTTTCCCAACCTCTCCAACTATTTTCCTCTTTGTTCTAATCAATCTAAATGACCTAAATGAAGTATTAAAGGGTTTTAAATTGTCCAAGTCGAGATCCCACATGTGTGGGGGTCAAATGGGCTAGTGCTACGTTGTTTTGCATATGTAAAAATTTTCGTGACTCGGGTCACAACCTGGGTCATGATTGTAATCAGTTATGGGGTTTGTGACAAGTCACAACTGTGACTTGTTATGGGGTTTGTGATCGGTCACGAGCAGGTTTGGGTGACACCTAAGAGTTGTGCCTCTTATGTGTGATTGGTTACACCACCTAGGAGTTTTGTGATTAGTCACAGGGTTTGTGACAGGTCATGGGATTTGTGACCGGTCACGACTGAAATTTGCTGAATTTTTGTCTTCTCCACTTTGGGTCCCTAAGGTCCAAGCCAAGTGTTTTAATGCTCCTCCAAATTATTCTAAATCATGTTTAATCCGTCTAAAACATGTGAATCGATAATTCTACCCTTACATGTGCAAAATTACATTTTTACCCTTTAGGTGTAATGTAGGGTGTTACAGAAGGAAGTTGCCCAACAGTAAAAAAAAATGCTAAAAAATGGGGGATTTTAGAAACCAAACTTTTTTAAATAGGGAGAAAGGTGAGAGGGTTCAACCTTCATTAAACGAAACCTCCACCCTAGCTGAAAGGAAAGAAGAAGTAGAAAGAAAGGGAGAAAAAATAGAACAAAAGGAAGAGGGAAGGGGAAAGGAGAAGAAGTCAAGAGGAAGAGTCAAAGAGGGCTTGAGGAGCCCAAGCTATTGATAGAGAGAAAAAGAGAATTGTGAGCATGGGAGTTGGCTAGGGCATGGAATTGCCCCAGAAACAACTCAAGTAAGTTGGCTTTTGTTCTTTAGTTAGGATTTCCCCAATTTCTTATGCATTTTCTTTAATTATTTGGGGGGTTTTCTTTATAAACAAGTTATGAGGTGAATTGGGGGTATGTAGATCTTTGTTGGACAACTACCAAGGTGAGGTTTGTTATTTAGATTCGTTGTTGAATGGGAGTTGATAGACTCTATACTACTACCCAAGGAGTTAACTGGGGGCACATCAAGTGTTGAAAGGTGATCCCTCGAAGTCAGCAGCTTGATTATTTTCTTGGACTTTGGGGTTGTTTCAAATGGTAAGGGAAAAGTTGTGTACTTATTAGCATTATTGGGGCAAATTAAACTGAGTTAGAACCTTTGTATCCATGTATTTAGTTATATACACAACATTGAATAGATTGAAAAATACATTATTTTAATATTCCCCTATAAATGTTGGTGATGGCATGTATACTTCTTTATTGATCATGACTCTATTTAAGGAATTCATAGTTAATGAATGCTTTAATTGTTGAGATGCTTATGTTGCTTGTTAATTTATTGGTTAAATTCTAACTATAGAACTTGTCTTTTTACAAAGCTTACAAAGCTGACCCAAAAAATCTACAAACCTTGCAGAGAGTCCTAACTAGAGACCAGGACAAGCAGAGTAGATCTTTAGCGTAGCATAAGATCTAGATGTCAAGTGGTTGGTGTATTTACCTATGAATTTCTTTTAAGCTTGTTAAACAAACCACTATTGACAATTATTGTTTCATTTATTTTTATGGATGTGGATGATGGATGGATGTTTGCTGTCATGTTGATAACTAGAGTAAGAAATATAAATGTTATTTAGAGTGGCTTATATTTGTTGACTATCAGATATCTCCAGGTTAAATGAAATAGGACTATTCGTTCCCTAAGGTGGACTTTATAGATGTTATGTTGCCAAAATTTTGTTATAAATTTTGGGTGGGTTCCTTCCCTCGCCAACCTATGTGTTAAGAAGAAGGGAAAAGAAGATGATTTGTGACATCATAGAACTCACTGCGTGTCTGGGGATTTGGAGCGTGACAAGTTGGTATTAGAGCCGGGTTTAGGAGTCATAAGGAAAACCAAGATCAGGAGTAACCAGGTTTTAACCGTAGATGGGAACTAAAGTTAAAGAGTCATAAGGGAATGTAATAATTCTTTAAGGGAAGTTAGGAGTAATGGATATGAATACAGAGCCATAGGTGTTTAGGGTCCAAGTATAGAGAAAAATAAAATAAATTAAAAGTGTTTAATCCAGTGTACTTCATGATATTTTGATAGGAAATTGAAGGAGAGCCTAAGTAACTATTCTTGAGGCCGTTGATGCTCCGGTAGCAAGACAACTTAGGACTAATTTAGTTACATGAGGGCACGGCAAGGTCAGAGACCTAATGAGATGTAAACACAAACAGTTATCGATTAACACAAGTTGATTTTGAAACTTATGAAGTTTGACCCTCCTTCCTTCTCTAGGAAAGGAGTCCCTAACGGCCAAGGAGTATATTCGACAAATGAAGAAAGTCTTGAGGTTCATTAACTATTCTAAGTAGCAGAAAGTGGAGCTAGCCACCTACATTTTGTAAAAGGAGGTTGACCATTGGTGGAATTTAGTTTTGCGGATGTAGAGGATTAGAGATCCCTCTATGACTTGCGATATTTTTGAGAAAGTATTCTACCATAGGTACTTTCTAAGGAAAATTAGGCAGCAAAAGGAGAGGGAATTTTTCACTCTCGAGCAGGGTAACATGACTGTGGCTAAGGACGAATCAAAGTTTGAGGATCTATCTAGGTTTGTGCCTTCTTTGGTTTCTAAGGAGGTGAAGGCCGAGAGATTTATGGAAGGGTTGAGGTCGAGCATAAGGGGCAGGGTAACCATACTACGGGAGACTACTTATGTTAGAGTTTTGAGGTTTTCATTAATAGCTGAGTACGAGATTGAGAAACTAGCTCACTAGAGTATCCGAAAAGAAGCCTTAGTTTGATACGAACTAGAAAGGGAAGTAGGTTGCTCAGTCTTATGTTCAATTATCAATTGGTACTAAGGTTGGGGGAGCTAGAGTCTATATCAGATGTCATTGGAGACATAGTTCACCATAGTGTCTGTGAGTTACTGGAGCTAGTTTTTATTGCATAGAGATGGGACACATTGCTAAAATTGTCCCCTAAAGCAACAACAACAACCAAGTCAGCAGCCACATATGCAATTGCCATGGTTTTAGGGGCAACAATAGTAGCGTCCAACGGGAAATGCCAGTGATAGGCCTAACAGCGGTAGAGGTGAGAGCATCTTGAGTGTAAAAAGGTAATTTCATACCTTAGTATTTTGCATGAGCATATTGTTTGATTTTAATTCTTTTAGCATTATATATAGATAGATTGTGTGCATTTACAATGTAATTAGGGGTAGAGACATGATATTTTTTGTATGAGTTTGGATAGTCCCTCCATTTTGGAAGCAGTGTTGTTCCGGAGTTAGCATGTAGCTTATGTCTGGTTTGGGTAGTATATTATGAAATAGTAAGTGATAGAGAAGACCATACCGAGAGCCTCATGAACAAACCCTGATAGCCCTCCGGGACCCTGGCCCTAGATAATGTGACTCTAGGAGTTCCAAGGAAGTCCAGCCCAAAACCTTCCCACCAAGGCCCTCGACAAATAAGCCGAGACATTCCCTCAGTATCCGACTCCAGGTGTCCCATCAATAATTTCGGCCGACAGTCCCAACACCCGAGGCCGAAAAGGACACTTGAGCTCCCGAGAAACTAAAACCCCCTGATCCACTAAGGCATGGCCGCCCGACTACTTCGTTGGAATGTTAACCCCACCTGAGACCCTGACTACTCAATTTAAGAATAAACATGATCTGGAAACCGTTATACGAATTGCACGATCTCTGCAACAGACTTGTCAATCCTGAAAAAAGGATAGACGTGGCTAAAGGAAATACACCCAAGAACATGGGAGACAACAACAAGCAAGAAGGTGGGGGGCAGCGACGTGCGAGAGTAGGGGAAGAAAGCAATAGACAGGATTCTCCACGACACCTTAACTTGAGCCTATAAATGCAAACACCAGTTTGCCACTCAGGTATGAGATTTTGAAAACCCTAATAGGAGAGAGCTCCTTCTACAAGCCCCTAATCCCTCTGACTTGATTGTAGGAAAGCTAGAGGCCGGCACCTCGCCGACATTAGCTTCCCGATCCTCTATTGTCTCGTGTGTGCAAGAAGCGTCTCGCCTAGGACCTGGGCCGATCATGGACCATCTGGTTGGCGTAAAGGGAGGCCCCTCATCCAATATGCTATCAAGTTCTAATCTCATAAATGCAGTGTCAGTCTCCAAGACCCACTCTTCTCCCCTTTCACCTAGTTGAAAATAGTCTTAGAATCACCTTCCACTATGCAATCTTTAATACCTTTCCTCTTGAGCATCCGCAACCCTTTAAGCATCCCAATAAGTTCAGCATGAATAGCATTAGTTATCCCTAACAAACCTCCTTTTGCAAGGATAATAGAACCATGATGATCCTGCATTAAGCACCCAATGCCCGCGTGATGCAGACAATTATTTTCGGCTTGTGTATGTGCCACATCACAAAGGACCTAGTTTAAAACAATGTACTTTTGTTTTTTTAGGGGTAGGAACAATAAGGCAAAAGAAATGCCAAGTCATTAGGGGTCTTACGAGTATTTTGGGTTTTATTTTATGTTTAAAGTTTGGAAAGGGACTCACAGAAACAATGGCTAATTGTACAAGGGAATGAACAGGAATTTAGAGTCAAAATTTTGATTCAAGTGGGGAACATTATAGGCTATATGACAGCCTAGTAGGTAGCTCACATATTATGGATTTTGGGATTCGTTGGTGCCCACATAACCTCTTAAATCATGGGATGAAATATGCTCACATATTCTTTCCTTTTTCTTTATTGAAAGTGGGCTTATTGCTTGCCTAGCAAGTTTCATACTTTAGCAAGAGGAGTTTCTAAATTTGGGAGAATTTTTTTTAGAAAGTTTTTATTTATTAGAGATTTTCTGTTTTTCTAGTAATTTCTTTTATTTCCCTGATGTAAGCCTATTTAAAGGCATTCAAGTGATCCATAAAATCAGTTTTTGGACTGAAGACACATTGGAAATTGTGTTGTTTGATCACAAGGCTTGTGAGCGGTCTTCTCCTTCTTTAGGGTTGAGCTAAGCTCCCCTCTTCTCCTTCCTCTTTTCTAGTCTGATGTGAGGTAGGGTTCCTCTCTCTTTCTTCTCTTCTTTTATTTTCTCATCAACTAATCTATAGTTTTCCTCTCTTCTGTTCTATTTCTTTCTTTCTTTCTTCTCCCATTCCACCACCATTTTTGCCCCATAATCCAACCTTAAATCTCTCCATATTTCCTTGTTTTTGTGGACAGCATAATCCCTTTAAAATAGCAATCTTGTGATACTTTAAATCTGCCCAGATTTAGGATGCTTTGTGGGCCTTAAGCAAACCCATTGGATTTTACCCCATTTAATCCTCTACTATATCCCAGGTGTTCCCTTGGATTTTATCTTGTTTGGCTTCACATAACAACTACACCTAGGCTGTCTTATTTCCTTTTATCCCATAGCCAAATTTTATTCCCTCTTATTCTTTCCTTTTTCTTGATTCCAATAATTTTTTTTTCTATACTTGTTGAAATTTCCAGCTTATTCTTTTTTTTATTTTTTTATTTTTTATCAAGAATCAAATTCTTGCAATTACTTACTTGATTGTTGAATCCTTCCATCACTCTTTCCTATTGTAGGACCAATCTAATTGGTATCCTACATCACCGTGGACCCCATTTTACCAAAAGAGACCATCAAAATTAACTTTCACTTTGTCAATACAAGGGGGAACCCACTCCATGGGAGGAATGTACTCCTTGGGCAGAAATATTGAGATGCAAGTAACCCAATCCCATAGAAAATCATCCAAGGAGCAATCTTTAAACTCTTTTTTAACCAAGAGTCATGAGGCAATCTCGCAAAGAATTGAATCAATGACTGCACAAACATCCCTCTTCCTATCCTCAAAAACTTTATTGTTTCTTTCTTTCCACACACCCTAGACAATACCTTGCATAAGAACATGAAGGAACAATCTTCCCCTCACCCCTTTTAAGCCTCCTTCCCATTGATAAACAAGATCTTCAAAAGACTCTAGCATTACAAACTGGATAGAAAGAGCTTGTTGAAAATACAACCACACTTTATGTGTGAATTCACAGTGAAGAAAAATGTGGTTTCTGAACTCCCCATCTTTTCCACAAAAAGTGACACACTAAGGGGGATAAAGTAATGAAAGGCCTTCTTCGCTGAAGAACATCCATTGTATTCTACCTGTCTAGGCTAGCCATCTAGGTAAAAACCTTGACCTTAGGAGGAGCAAAATTCCAAATTTTCTTGACTGAAACAAACTCGTAAGAACCTGATCCCCAAAAGACGTTGAAGAAAGATTTTGAAAAGAAACTACCATCAATAGTGGGAGACCAAATTCTAGTCCTGATCCCCACTGGACATAAGTACAAGATGAGAAACTTGTTTGGGAAGCCAATTCAATTTTGGGGAATTGGGAAGCGCACTTCTCATGTTTGAGAATCATGAAGAAGCAATTGGAAAGTGCATGAAAACTATTTAGGAAAACAA
The DNA here is from genome assembly GCA_025762735.1 of Platanus orientalis. Lineage (NCBI taxonomy): Eukaryota > Viridiplantae > Streptophyta > Magnoliopsida > Proteales > Platanaceae > Platanus > Platanus orientalis. Next base: position 21,006 of record JAOXJP010246884.1, on the reverse strand, counting down.
GTGGAAGCTTGTAGAGAAGTGACTGGAAACATCTAGAGGATCGACTAGAAAGCGATCCAAAAAGTACAATTGTTTTTTATTTAATGTAAACTGTATACTATTGATGTTGAATAAAATGTTTTTAGTGAGATATAGTATTGATTTGTGGCAACAAAAAAAAAAAAAAAGTATTGATTTTATTGTCTATATTATTTTATTCCAATCCAATAAAATAGATTCAAATCCAATGGTTTTTATCTAATTCTATAGTTTGGCTCTAAGATGTCTAGTTATCTACAAAAAATCTTATGTAAGATAAAATATAAGGTATGACTAGCCATACTAATAACAAAAATGGTTTGCAAATTGATTTTAGTGTCATGATTCTTTGTTATTTTCATAGTATAGTTTTTTGGTTTGTTTATTACTTTACTGAGTTTATTGTTTAAACACAGGATTTGATGTAGGAAAAGGGGTTCCCAGACCCATAAACACAACTGACTTGTCTTTTATTACTTTACATTAACCTAACTCAAGCAAGTAAACGACAATAAATAAAGTGAGGTCACTTACGTCACTTGAGCTCAACCTAGCAAAGGAAGCTCCAACTATTGACAAGTATTACAGCAAGTCCAGGGAACATCCCACAAAAGGGTTATTTTAGAGCACCAAGCTTACTTGACTGAAGAAAGGATATCTACAAATCCAATGGGATTAACTTGATCTTAAGCTTTTGATCTATTTCATCCATCAAGAAAAATAAAGGAAGCTTTTGATCTATGCCTATTATGCCCTTTCATAAAGGCTACGTAACCAAACATAAAGTAAATAATCCAAGCTCAGATGCATGATCTCATCCAGACAAATCCTCTTGATTAATACACAGTATTCTCATAGTGTGTGCCATCACAATTCACAAATTACAAGTTGAATATTTGTACATGATGGTTGACAATAGGAATTACTTCATATCACAGTCAAAGAAAAAAAAGAACAAAAAGCAAACATGAAATCATTAATGAAGAATTTAACATGGAAAATGCCTTATGCCAGAACCATTACATCACAGAGTAGTATAAGTTAAGACTCAGAGAAGCTACAGAAAGAAGAACCAGTATACATATAGATACATCGCATTCTTCCCTGCAACCTGAACTGCATCTTTCCTTGTTATCATAGACAAAAATGTCTAAAGACATATCATAGTAATGTTAATGTGGAAGTTACATCTCTAATTGCAAACCTGAAAGAGAGATAACAAGAAATTTGGTGGGGGTGGGGAAGAGAAAAACAAAAGTGGCAAAAGAAAGATAAGCAATAACATTTCCCAAAAAAAAGGTCCAACAAAATAGGTGACCTGGTTACCTCCCTCAGCTAAACACCTCATAGAATTTTTCTATGACAAGTAAACCAGAGTCAATTGACTCCAACGGATCCTTCCGAAGCCGGTGTCTCAAGCAATTGGGAATGACAGTCGCTATATCCTCAGCAGTTACTTTATCTCTTCCTTTCAGAGCAGCCAGAGCTTTTGCGGCCCTGTTTGTTACAATATCACCTCTCAATCCATCAACATTCAGTTCAGAGCAGACCTTGGAGATCTTCACACGGAGATCATGATCAAGCTGAACAGAGGAAAGTGAGCTCCTAGCTGAGGCAATCTGTTGTTGGAGCTTCTCTTGCTCTGCCGTGTAAGAATTACGGAACACTTTAGGATTTTGGTCGAACCGAGCCCTCTCATCAACAATCTTCACTCTGAGTTCTGCATCCCTCACTGTCCCCACCTGTGCATGCATTCCAAACCTATCAAGAAGCTGTGGTCTCAACTCACCTTCTTCGGGGTTTCCTGAACCGATCAGAATAAAACGAGCAGGATGTGAAATTGATATCCCCTCTCGCTCAACTGTGTTCCATCCAGAGGCAGCAGAGTCCAAAAGCACATCCACCAAGTGGTCGTCCAAAAGATTAACTTCATCTACATAAAGAATTCCTCTATTTGCTTTAGCAAGAAGACCAGGCTCAAATGCCTTGACACCCTCCGTTAGGGCCTTCTCAATGTCTATTGTTCCGCAAACTCTGTCTTCAGTTGCACCAAGCGGCAAATCCACCATAGTGATTTTGGTTGTCATGACTGAAAGTTTATCCCCTGCTAGTACCTTCTCTCTGACTTCCATACCCATGGATTCTGAATCTTCTGGATCAGAATTAAATGGGTCCCCAGCAACCACAGTGATCTCAGGAAGTAAATCCACTAAAGACCTGACAGTAGTGGATTTCCCTGTACCACGATCACCCATGATCATGACACCTCCTATCTTGGGATCGATCACATTTAGCAGAAGACACAGTTTCATCTCATCCTGCCCTACTATAGCAGCAAAAGGATACACCGGCCTCTGGTTTTCCTTAGAGGCAAGCTTCTGGGCCTGAAAATTACATGGTTCACAAATTTACACCGACAGTTCGAAACCCAACCTGTGAAATATAGAATTGGCATTGCCTTAAAGTAGTAATTGGTGTTAACAGATCCGTTTCAGAATTGAAATAAAATAACACTGTCAATACATAATTAAAGACAGCAGTTTTAAGATTCCTGAATTCTGGATAGGATTCAAGTAGCCGGAGTAAACTTGTAGTTAAAAGAGAAACTATAAAGTTAAACAGGGTTTT
>JAOXJP010246884.1:0-18350 GCA_025762735.1 Platanus orientalis | reverse complement strand
ACTATATTAAAGATATAAAAAAAAAAAAAAAAACCCAGATAAAGAATTTAACCTGCTCGGTAGGATTGATTTCTGTCGCTACATTAGTAACTGCAATCTGGAAATGAGATCTTCCCTTCTTAAGCGGAATTTCAATACCCCCACAAATTTTTTTTCCACAAATCTGGCCTGCAAGTACGAAATCAACAAATTTTACACTATTTTACAAGTAAATTCCTTTTTTCTTTCTTTTCCATTAAAATCTGCTAAAACCCAACTCACTTCCTCACTAATAGCATAGAAAAACAAAAAAATTGGGGAGGAACTTGGTGGGTTTTATTCTTTTTTTTTTTCCCTGATAAGAAAACTGAGAATGCAAACGAAACTCTGAAAGGGGCAGGAGGGAAAGTTAGGTTTGGTTGTTCTTCTCTGACATACCTGCAGCTGAAGCGACAGAGGAAATCGAAAGTTTTGGCGAGGGAGAAGAAGGGATTCGAGAAGCCAAGATGGCTGCAGAAGAGGTTCCGAATAATCCTGCCATCTCCAACTGTGCCGAGGATTTACAGCCTCTCCCCCATTCTTCCTTCAACCTTCACTTCTCTCAGCGGATAAGAGGATAAAGTTGTCCGTCGATCTTCTTTGTTTTGATGCGTTTTTCGTGTTGTTTATGTTTTTATGTGATAGCGAAAAAATAATATTTAAAGGCCACCTCTCTGAACTTTCTTAACCAAAAGACCCTTTATTTTGTTCTTATTTCTACTTTATATTTTCTTTAATATCTTGGTAACTATTCTTTTTGGGGGAAAAAAATTAGGTGAAAACAGATCTTGTGAGAACTGTGCAAACGGCGCTAAGGTGAGGAAACATCAGCTTCGAAAAGTGATAAGTGCCCCCCAAAAAGTGTAAATCACTTTTCGGTACTGATGTGTCAGCCCCTCTAGTGCGGTTTGCACAGTTCACACGAAATTCATTTGCACATAATCTGAGCCCTTCTTTTTGGAGGTGCTCCTCATTTTCTCGTGTGAAACACAGGTTGCAGAACGGTCATTTTTCCTGTGTTCATTGACGATTGTGATTCAAACTTCGCTTGATCCTCCGGTCTAAAATAAAAAAAACTCATCTCATGGTTTTTCTACGATCTCAAATTCTTTTTGGAGGTGCTCCTCATTTTCTCGTGTGAAACACTGGTTGCAGAACGGTCATTTTTCCTGTGCTGTGTTCATTGACGATTGTGATTCAAGTTTCGCTTGATCCTCCGGTCTAAAATAAAAATTACTCATCTCATGGTTTTTCTACGAGGGTTCAAGTCTTGCACTTAAGGTTATCAATTGGTCGGGTTGGCCTAAAGCCCAACATATATGGCCCAAAAAATAATTGGGCTGGATCAACTTAATTTTAGGTTGAGCTGAGTTTGGCCCCAACTTGTAAACCCAAAGTTTATTCAGAACAAGTTTAGACCCAACTTTTAGGCCCAAAGTTTTATTCGGTTTAAGTTTGGACAAGCTCAAGTTTAGCTCGAGGCCCAGCCCAAACTAGTTAGCAAATAATAATTTTATTTATATGCTGATATAGGTCTATATTTTTATTTTTATTCTTTTTGAATCTATATATTTTTAACAAATTTACTATCATTAAATAGTTCAAGTGTCAACTACTCAAAAACCCATATAATATGCATTTAGGGGCAATTATGGGCTTAACATCAGCCCAAAACTGAAGTAAAGAGTTTTTAATTCTGGTAGCCCGAACTCAACCCGAAACCTATTTTAAAATAGGCTAAATTAGGGCCCAACTTTTAGGCCCAAAGTTTATTCGGGCTGAGTTCGGGCTCGGGTAAAACATTTCGGGCTGAGTTTGGGTAGACCTCAGCTCCTCAACCCAGCTCATTTGACTGCCTTACTCGTATTGTGATATTCAATCCTTAGGACCCACACCACATGGGAAATAGGCACTCCAAGTTCTTTTTATTGGAGAGAGGATGTGGAAACCATCTTTCCAAGAGAGGTGTTAACATGATATCCACTTTTTAAAATTCCATCCAACATATTTCTCTATCAAGGATTGGCGTTCGTGGAAGATCCTCCATCAAGGCTCGAATAGAAATGAACTTTATCAACTTGATCCCCACAATGGAAATACAAATAAATTTGCTCTTCTTGGTAAAGTTAGACTATTACACAATGGCATACTAGACTTGGACATCCACATTTTCTTATGATCCGCTAGAATCTAAATAAATATGGTTTTCCAGTTCTCTACAATAATGCGTTTGGAGTATGTGTTGCTTCTCAAATGGGAAAATCCCATAAATTTCTCTTTTCAAGGTCTATGTCTACAAGTATTGACCCATTAGATCTCATCTACTTTGATATATGGAGCCAATCCCTCACACCATTTGTAAGACATCAGTACTATATTCAATTTTTTTGGACAACTATACTAAATTTACATGAGTGTTCCCTCTTTTCAATAAATCAGTTGTATTATCCCCTTTCCAAAAGTTCAAATCATTAATTGAAATCGTTTCTCAAAAAATTAAGGAGTTCCAATCTGATTGGGGAGGAGAAATTGCTTGCTTCCCCTTTATTTAACTCAATGTGAGATTGTTTACTGTCTATTATATCCTCATACATATGAACAAAGCAAGGCTACTGAAAGAAAACAAAGACATATTGTAGAAACAAGATTATCTTTGATGACACATAGTTATATACCCCATTAATTTTGGAACCATGCATTTGAAGTGGTAGTCCATCTAATTAATCATCTTCTCACTCCCAATCTTGCTAATTTGTCTCCATTGAAAAATTGTTTGGATGTACACTAGACTATGCTTCCTTACGTGTTTACGGATATGCTTGTGGCAACCTTACAATTCTCATAAATTATAATACCAGTCAACTAAGTGCGTCTTTCTAAGATATAACTTGCATCATCGTGCCTACAAATGTCTTAACCTTGCTATTTGTAAGATACTCATTATTTGAGATGCTTTTTTTTAATGGAGGCTCATTTTCCCTTTGTAGTGACTCCTCCTCCTTTAACCGAAAACCATGATCCTGCCTCACCACCACCATTCTACCCTATCTCAACCTCATCACTGTATCATTTTCCTCATAGAATCATCCAACCCAAGTTCATCCCCATAGTCCACCCTCTCCACCTCCCAATCACTTATTACGTGACCAACCTGAGATACCAATACTTCCTACTACTTCTAATATGATTGACCCGCCTTCACATGATATATTTACCAACCCTCTTTCATCATCACCTCTGTCCCATCCTCCTCTACCACCACCAACATCCACTACTATTATTACCAATCATCCCATGATAACCAAACTTAAGGATGGAACCCAAATACCTAGTGAAAAATATTCTTTCTCTTACCAATTTTATATACCCACAAAACATCGCTTACATTTTCGCAATCCCATTGATAGTGATCCCACCTATTTTTCCCAAGCCTCTAAATTTTCTCAATGGTGGGATGCAATGAATTCTAAACTTGATGCACACATTTGGAATGATACATGGATCCTTACACCTTACTTTACCCATTGGAAAATTATTAGGAGTAAGTGGATCTTTAAAATCAGTGGCGTAAAGATGGTTTCATTGAATGTCATAAGGTTCATTTTGTTACTAAATGGTACAATCAACAAGAAGGTGTTGATTAAAGGGAACAATGCAAGGAAGGGACTATCTATTCCAACGAGGTTGTATTAGAGTTCCCCTCCTTGGGAGGGGAATGTCCTCAATGCTGAAGTATCCCCCTCTTTAGGAGATTCTACTTCTACTTCTTGATGAAACATTCCTTCCATACCAAAAAAAAAAAATATGAAGTTTCTTAGTTAATACACTAATGGTTCCTTGTTGTTTTATAATTTCTATAAAGTTTTAGACTTTTGTATATCCTAATTTACAATGTGGGATCTCCCATTGACATGGAGCTAGAACAAGAAAAAACAGGTCATTAAGAAAATTTCATAAATAAATCCAAAGGCAATTTAATACACTAATTTCCTTTCCATTGTAGTAACATGTAACTCCAGTATTCACATTAATGCCACTATAAGAAATTAGGTTTTGTGGCAGTTTTTTTAGCGGCAACAAAGAAAAAAGGCCACTGAATATGGTATTTAGTGGCGGTAAGAAAAAATGCCACTAATAGTCCGCTATTAGTGGCAGCTATAGAAAACCGTCACTAATAATATATTATCAGTGGCGGTGATTGTATAATTGCCGGTAAACATCAAACCATAAAATTAATATTAGTGGTGGTTTATGGTTAACTGCCACTAATAATGTATAATTAGCAGCGTTTTTGGGTGACCACCACTAAAAACCTTATTTAGTGTGGGTTTAGGGTTTTTTTCTTTATTTCTCTTCCCCTCTCTTCTTGCGATTTCTGTCTTCTTTCTTTGTTTTCCGGTTTTCGGTTTCTATCTTCTTCGTCTGTTCGACCCTGATTCCATAACTACCACCCCTATCTCTTCCTCCAGAAAACCCTCCACCATCACCATCACCACCTCCAAAAATGTAAGATTCTTTTGGTGAACGAAGCCTTTGCCTATCCATCTTCACCATAACCGACCTCAAATTTGACCTCCTCACCCTTTGAGAGTGGCTAGAAACCGTCTGGTGAACGAAGAGATCTTCTCTACTAATGGCGTATTGGTTTCACCATCTCCTTTATGCCAATCAAATGGTCCCATGGTCGTCCCAAATCCTCCATGGGGGTGGGCCCTACACACATGGAATGAAAGAAGGTCAAGAAGCTAGCCCTAGTGGGGTGCTGGCTTCTAGCTCTCCGATGATCAAGTCAGAAAAATAGGAGGACTGTAGGAAGTAGAGCTCTCTTTTGTTAGGGTTTCTGATGTCTCATACTTGGTGGATGAATTGGCAGTCATATTTATAGGCTCAAGTAGTGGTGTATCAGGGCAAATCTCGCATGTCGCTTTCCTCCCACGTTCTCACATGTGGCTTTCTCCCACATTCTCGTGTAGCACTGTTGCCCATGTTCTTGACCGTGCCTCCCCCTGCCCTCTCTATCATTTTCTCAGAATTGGCAGGTCTGCTATAGAGAATATCTTATTTGAATAACGATTTTTGGATCACGCTTATCCATAGGCTGAGTCAGTCGGGGTTATCACATTCCACAATTTGGGAGGTCTCCAAGTCCTTGGGGGCTCAAGGGTTCGAGTGGTCTTTTGGGGCATCGGGTACTTTGAGTGACAGTTAGGGTTATTAGTGGGATGCTCAGGGGTTGAGTATCAAGGGATGATTCCATCTTTTGGTCAAGGGTTTCGGTGTATGGTGAGTCGGGGGGCCCAGGGCCGGCCCCACTTAGATCCTTTTAGGTCAGTCCATTTAGCGTCGGGGTTGTGCTGGTTAGTCGGGACCGGCTAATAGGGCCCTCAATAAAGTTTTTCCCATCAGTTGCCCCCTATTCCCGGGGTTTAGGGTTATGTGGCCCTGGAATACGAACTGTCTACGCTCATCACTTATTGTTTTAGGCATTAGCGGCGTGTCGTTTCGACTATCGAGGTGGTACTGGTTAGGGATGGGCGCTAATGATGGTTTTGCATTTAATGGGTCTCAATAACCGAGAGGACGTGCTAGCACCGATTATGGGTCATGTCAAGCATTGTGTCGTCTCGGATCTCTAGATTATCTAATGACTGCATTTGAACCTCATTAATATTTAGGGATCCATACATCACTTCATTTCCTGGGTTTATTTCGTCGACCCTTGGATGCAAGACATGCATAGGGTTGAGAATCCTCGAGATAGACTATAAATTCCCCCTTTTAAGTAATTTCGGCTTTCTTTTATCTTCGCTCATCATTTCTTGCATCTTCTTCGTCATTTTTAAGCGATTTTTGATAAACCTCCTATGTCCTGGTGGGCTATTGTCTTTGCTCTCAGTCATCAACCCTAGTTTCAGGCTCCCTTCTTACTCATCTCTGATGACCTTCTCCCTTTTGGGCAACCGTCTTTCGATGATTCTGGCCTCTTACTTGAGTCTGCTTCTTCCTCAGGTATTTCTTTTATATTGCTGCTTGTCCTCTACTTTTTTACAACTCCGTTTTGTTTTATTGAGTCCTGTCACTTGTTTTTTCTTTACTTTTTGCTGTTGGTGTTCCTTAGTTTTCCCCTTTCTCAGCATATTTGCCTTAGTTTCTTGTTTGTTTTTTTTTCTCTTCCCTTATTTTTCAACTCTTCTAGTGCTATATAGATGGTGTTCGGGGATACTATTGATCGAATGGTCGATGGGGATGATGACGTGTCTAATCCCCCGGAGCAGGCTATTGAGCCGACTCCAACTAATGCCTAGAGGGCAGCCAGGGAAATTGCTCCCAAAGAGGACTTCAAAGCTGCCTAGTACGGTTCTGAGTTAGGGGGTGAAAACCGTCACTCGGTATTATTCTAACTACCTCATTCCCAAGGGAGTAGTTTTTACAGCACCCAAGGATGTCCGGGCTTTTGAAGCCCCTATTGACAGTGTAGCACTGTACAAGTAGGCCCTCATGGTGGGCCTCAGGTTTCTGGTTCCCTAGTTTCTCAGGGAACTGCTATTCTGCCTTGGGCTGGCACCTGGGTAGTTAATGTCCAACGCTTGGCAAATAGCCATAGGGTGTATGGTCCTATGGGAGCTGACATTTAAAGGAGAGCATCACCTCACCCTTAACAAGTTTTTTCATTGTTACTACCCCAAAGAGCAAGAACTGGGGTGGTTTTATTTCACTAACCGAGACCTGACGCTTACTTTGGTGATAGTGCTCCCAAGCTCAAACAGCGGGTAGAGGACCCGGTATTTCTTTGTCTTGGGTGAGGGTTGGGAATGCCTCCTGGATGGGGACCCTGAAGTGAAGTTCAATTGGGCATGGGCGTTAGTCATCAACCAGATAGGTAAGCTGTTGATTTATTATTATCTGTTGTATGTATTTTCCTTTTCTTGTTCCATTTTTGACTATTTTTTTAACTAACGAAGTAAATGAGATATCTGACGAGGAGTCTTATATCCAAGAGGTAATAAATTACCATTCCCACGCCTACCCAGACCTCGTTATGCATGACTAACTCTATCAGTGTGGGTTCAGTCCAAACTTGGGTAACTCATCTGTCTTTATTTTATTTGTCTTCCTTTCTTCTCTTTTTCTTAACTATTCCTTTTCATCTTGTTAATTTCTAGCCCCGGGTTCATTTATTGTGCAGCGATGAAGACAAACAGAAAATATCTCTTCCGAGCTAAGGAGATCAGAGATAAAGCCCCGGTGGCCAAAAAGACTGGTCAGCTAGCGCCTACCTAGGTGGAGGCAACCACGACCTTTAAGAAAATAAAATGCCACATCGTCTCTAGCAGTCCCTAGCCCTTGAGGCAGTTTCAGTGAGTCCCTCATCTCCTTCTATCACTATCCTGGTCATTGACTTGGATGGGGACGTTGAGGGTTCTTCCCTAGCTCTTGTAGCCGGGGTTCAAGCCGTAGCCACTCAGACGGCTACTCTATCGACTGCCTCTAAGGCCCTTGTCATTAAGGTCCTTACCATCACCCTCGAGGCCCCCACCACTACAGTCATGGCAATGACGACTTCAACACGGGGAGTCTTCTTCCACTCCTACCCCGACATAAGAAGAGTCCCTACTGGGGCCCGGTTCTTGATTACTAAGGCCAAGTCCTAGGGGAGACTACCTCCTAGGGGGTGTTCCTCCAACTGACCTTGAGTACCTAAAGAAGCACCTCTCTCCAGCTGGCGTGCATAAAGACATGATGCACTATATGGCCAAGGTAAAGCTCCTTGTCCCTTAGTGCTTTCTTTCTTTTTTTTCTCCTTCCTTTTTTTATATGTATACTCGGTGTTGACTTGGTTTTATTTTTATAGACCGTAGTCCTAATGATTGCTTCCATCCAGAGATACAAATTCTATAAGTAGGTCAGGGCCAACCATCTGGACCGCCTTGCTCAAGCAAGGAATGAGAACAAGGCCCTCAAGGAGGAGGCGAAGGGCATAATCAGCAACCTCCAGAAAAAGCTAAAATGGTCCAAGGATTCCCACAACAGCAAGAGAACCATATCGAGGGCATGAGTGCTCTCTTGCAAGACTCTGAGAGGGATGTCCGTCATGCTAGGGATGAGTTGGGGCACAAGAGGAACCACTGCATCTGTGCCGAGAACGACTTCAATGCATTTGTCGAGATTTAGGTGAAAAAGGCCATAGCCGATGCCTTGGAGCGGGCGTGCCTTGAGGCTGAGGCGGAGAGAGAAAGAGAAAAGCAAGAGATGATGGAGGAGGCCCTCAAGGCGGCTGAAGCCTAATACTTGGCCTAGGATGCTTTTGGCATTGTCAAGGCCGATTGCTATGCGAGGGTTTCGAGGAGTTTCAGGATATAGCGACCGAGATGTATCCAGATTTGGACTTCACGTCCATTAAGCCCAATGGAGCTAAGGCCAAGGACGAGCAAGAAGAAGAGGTCGGCTAAGGAGGTATCATGGTTGATGAAGGGGTTGTTGAAGGAGGACATGGTGCAGCGACCGAGGGGGCGGTCGAAGAGCTGGTGGCGGCTACATCTGGGGAGGTTAGTTGAGAGGAAATTGCCTTGGGAGAGGTGGCAATGGGGGATGGAAACCCCCAAGAGTAGATGCATATATATATATATTTTTATATATCTATTAGACTCTTGTAAAACTTCTATATGAATGAAATCTTCTTTGGCCCCCGTCTGTGTGTATTGTCTCTAGTTTACAATTCTTAGTCTCTCTTTTTTATATATATTTTTATTTATTATTATTATTTTTTTAAGCGTTGGTGTGTGTCGTGGTAATTTCCTTTTGTACTTTTTATGCATTTCTGGGTTGACCAGGATATACAATGTTGAGAGTGTTAAAAGGAAATTTTTTTAAGTATGAGTGTGTCTTGGGGTAATTAACTTTTCTCCCCAATAGGGGTGAGTAGTGTCAAATTTTCTAAGTGTTGGCACCCCTCGGGGTTAATGCCTTATAAACGAGTAGGAGTAAATTTTTAGTTAAAATTAATCCAAATTTTCTAAGTTTAGAAGTATGTTAGGGGCCAAGCCTCCTTAACCAACTAGCCCATAGCCTTTTAAGCTTATCTTTGTATATTTTACAAAAGAGAGGGCACCCGGTAGCACTCCTTTAAGGCTTAAGCCATTTTCCCGATGGGGGGATTCCTTGTGTGATGCCACCGGGTACTCTAAAATGTTCCTCTAATTTATTTATCTTGTTTGGGAGGGGGTGTAGCTATACTTACTTGGTAAGGAAGCGATGCACTTTTCTCTACATGATTCGGGCTCTTTTTGTTGACTGGTGAGATCCTCCTTTGCCTTGTATTTTTCAGCTAGAAAGTTGTTTGATTTTGAGACTCGGGGTCATCCTCGTGACCAGAGGGTTAACTTCATAACCTAGGGGCTAGTCTTATAGCTTGATGCGGAAGGATGTGCCAATCTTGTGGCCAGGGGTCAGTCTTGTGACCTGAGGGTTAATCTTGTAACCCGAGGCTAATCTTATAGCCTGACGCAGAAGGATAGACCAGTCTTATGGCCTGGGATAAGCCTTGTGACCTAAGGGTTAATCTTGTAACCCGGGGGCTAGTCTTGTAGCCTAGGCACAATGGCCTGAAACTTTGTCGATCATGCATAGTTAGATCATTTCAACAGTTAGAATGGTAACATCAGTTTTATTGATAATACTTTCTCAAACGTTCTACATTCCAGGGTCGTGGTAAGGGCTCCTCTTGTATCGTCTCAAGGTTGTAGGTCCCGGGTCTATTATAGTGTGTTACCTAGTAAGACCCTTCCCAATTTAGTTTCAACTTTTCCTTTGTCAGGTCTTTTGTTGTTAGGGTCACCTTCTTGAGTACTAAATCCCCGACTGCAAATCTCCTTGTCTAGACTCAAGAATTGTAATACTTGGCCATTTTTTTGCTTGTAGGCAGCTATCCAAAGTGCGGCTTCATCTCTTTTCTTTGTTAACAAGTCGAGGTTGATTCTAAGGCCTTCTTTGTTCTTATCTGAATCGAATTTTGCTACTCTATGTGTGGTCATTCCAATCTCAACAGGTATTATTGCATCAGTTCTAAACACTAGTGAGAATGGTGTTTCTCCCATGGGAGTCCTCACCATGGTGCAGTATGCCCAAAGGACATTGGGAGTTCCTCGGGCCAAAGGTCTTTGGAGTTGTCGAGCCTCATCTTGATTATGCTTAGGAGTGTTCTATTTGTGATCTGCACTTGGCCGTTGGCTTGAGGATGAGCTGGGGAAGAAAAGTGATTCTTGATACCAAGCTCTGCATAGAATTCTTGATACAGTGCATTGTCAAACTGCTTGCCATTGTCGCTGATAATGACTTAGGGGATACCAAATCAGAAGACAATGGACCTCCATGTGAAGTCACGGATGTTCTTCTTGGTGATCTTTGCCAAGGGTTTAACTTCCACTCACTTGGTGAAGTAGTCAATGGCTACCACCAAGAACCTCATTTGTCCTTTCCCCATGAGAAGTCGCCCAATTATGTCGATTCCCCACTGTGCAAAAGGCTAGGGCCCTGCTATCGGGACCAATTCTTTTACGAGTATCTTAGGGAAGTTTGTAAATCTCTGACACTTGTCGCACTTCTGGGTGAGGAAAGCAACATCTTTTTGCATAGATGGCTAATAGTATCTAGCTCTAATTGCTTTGTGGGCCATTGTTTTACCTCCCGAGTGGCTCCTGTATATCCCCTCGTGTATTTCTCGGAGCACATGGTCTGCTTCTTCCGCGGACAAGCATCTGAGCAGAGGGAGAGTGAAGCTTCTCTTGTAGAGAGTGTCTCCAAGAAATAGATATCGACTAGCCCATGTTTTTACTTTCTCGCCTCCTCCTTGTCATTGAATAACTCACCATTCTTCAAATACCTTATGATTTGACTGGCCCATTCTGGCTCAGGACTTGCCATGTTAACGTCTCTGTGGCCCTCCACCTTAAAACTTAGCTTGCGTAAGTGCTCCACGAGGATCCTAGGACCTAGGTCTTCATTGGCAGATGATGTAAGTCTGGCCAATCTGTCACCTTCTTCGTTATCCCCTCGTGGAACCGACTGTATGCTGAAATGCCTGAATTGAGACTTCTCTTTCTCAACCATGGTGAGGTACTATTTCATCCAACCATCTTTCGCTCCATAATCCCCTTGTACTTGTCTGACTACAAGTTGGTAGTCGCTATTGACCTTTATATTTCTAGCCCTGAGTGTACGGGTAAGATGTAGCCCTATTTTCATCGACTCGTACTTAGCCTTGTTGTTGATTTCCTTAAACCTGAACCTTATGGCATACTCGAGCTTATTTTTTTTTGCGTAACTAGGATGACTCCTCCCCCAACTGCGTTATTGGAGGAAGAATCATCCACATGCACAATCCATCCTGCCTAGTCGACTTCTTCTTGCTGCTCTTCATGCATTTCAGCTTCTGCGCCCGATGCATAAGTGTACTCGGTGATGAAATCTGTAACAACTTGGCCCTTGATGGTTCAATAGGGATGGTACTCGAAGTCGAACTTGCTTAATTCTACCGATCACTTGACCAGTCTCCCTAAGGTCTTGGGCCTATGCAATATGGTCCGGAGTGGTTGGTCTGTTAACACCCGGACTGTGTGATCCTGAAAATAGAGCCTTAGCCATCGAGAAGTGACGACTAGAGCAAACACCATCTTCTCCACTCTCGGGTACCTTTCCTCTGCCCCCCTAAAGGCTTTACTGGTGTAGTATATTAGCCCTTGTACCCCGGCCTCTTCTCTCACCAATACTGAGCTTATCGCCGTCTTTGATACTGATAGGTATACATAGAGCACCTCTCCTTGCTTTGGTTGATTGATCAGTGGTAGGTAGCCAAGGTGGTCCTTAAGATCTTAGAAGGCCCTATCGCACTCTTCGTATTAACAGAAAGCTCTCTTTAGTAGGCAAAAAAGGGGGCGACACTTGTCTGTGGCCTGGGAGATGAATCTACTTAATGTGGTAACCCTCTCGGCTAGACGTTGCACCTCTTTTGTGTTTCTGGGAGCCTGCATGTTGAGTATAGCCTTTACCTTCTCGGGATTGGGCTTTATCCTCCGTTGTGACACCATAAATCTGAGGAACTTCTCGGTTGACACCCCGAAGGCACATTTGTTAGGGTTGAGCTTCATCCTGTACTTCCTCAAGGTCTAGAATGTCTTGCTTAAATCTGAGAGGTGTTGTTCAGTTTGAAGGCTCTTTTACCAGGATGTCATCTACATACACCTCAATGTTCCTTCTGATTTGGCCTTTAAATATTTCATTGACGAGTCTCTAGTAAGTCGCTCTTGTGTTCTTCAGCCCAAAGGGCATGACCTGATAATAGTAAAGTCCTCGGTCGGTGATAAAGGTAGTTTTTTTCTAATAAAACTCATGTATCTTTATTTGGTTGTACCTTGAGAAGGCATCCATAAAGCTAAGGGTTTGGTGGCTAGCCATGGAGTCTACCAACATATTGATCCTTGGGAGCACGAAGCTATCCTTCAAGTATGCTTTGTTGAGGTCAATGAAGTCAACACACATACGTCATTTCCCATTCGGTTTCCGCACCATAACCACGTTCACCAACCAGTTGGGGTAGTAGACTTCCCTCATAAAGCCAATAGTCAATAATTTCTCTACCTTTTGTGCGATCACCTGGTTTCACTCTTAAGTAAAATTTCTCTTCTTTTACTTGACGGGCCTTGAGGCCGGGTCCACATTCAACTTGTATACAACCATACGGGGATCAATTCTTGGCATATCTTCATGTGTCCAAGTGAACACATCCCAATATTTTATAAGAAAGTCTTGCACTTGAGCTTTGAATTCTCTCAGTAGGTCTGATCTTACCCGGGTGACTCCCTCAGGTGTGTTGGGATTGGGGATAATGTCTTCCAGCTCTCCTCCTAGTTTCGTTATTGCTCAGGTCCTCTCATCTCGAACCTCCAAGCTGTCGACCGGCATGATTTCTTTTAGGGCTGACTCCCCCTTAAGCGAGGCTATATAACACTCTCTAGCTGCCACTTGATCTTCCTTAACTTCTTGACTCCCCCTCGGTTAGAAAGCGCATTAGGAGATGGTAGGTCGTGGTGACTACTTTGAGTCAATTAAGCGCTGGCCTCCCCAGGATCGCATTATATACAGAAGGACAGTTTACCACCAAGAAATCAACCACCCAGGTCGACTGATGCTCCCCCATCCCTGCGGTAACCGGCAAGTTGATAGTTCCCAATGGCAGCAACCTATCGCCCGCAAACCCGACTAAGGGTGTTTGAACGGGCTTCAACTTGTCTCTCCCGATGCCCATGTTATTGAAGGCCAGGAGGTAGAGAATATCCCCCAAGCTACCGTTATTAATGAGGATAAGGTGCATGATATAGTTAGAAACAACCAACGTCACCACCAGTGCGTCATCGTGCGGATGACTTACCCCTCAGGCATCTTCTATAGAGAAGGTGATAGGGGGATGCTCTAACTTTTTATGCTTGGTTGACCTCTCGGTCATCATTAGTTGCTAGTCTTTCTTCACTCGAATTTGTCTCATATGTGATCTCCTTGCTGAGCTAGATTCTCCTACCCTGGCGAACCCTCCCGCTATTACCCTTATCTCCTCGATTGGCCCTTCAGGCCTTCTTTCTTATCGAGTAGGAGGGTCTCAATGGGTGTTCTTGTGCCTAACCTACTGTTGTCTTGTGACAAATCTTTGTAGTCGCCCTCGTTGAATAAGGGCTTCTATCTACTCCTTTAAGTCAAAGTAGTCGTTGGTGTCATGGTCATGGTCCTAGTGAAAATGATAGTACTTGTCATTGCTCCTCTTCTCCGGTGGGGCACTGATCCTCTCGGGCCACTTGATGCTTGGGTTATCTTTGATATGGAGGAATACCTGTTCCACAGGTGCGTTAAGAGGGGTATAGTTTTGAAACCTACTTAGGGGGAGGTTGACTCATGGCCTGATCTTGTGATTGCCATTCCCTTCTCTCACTGGGTTGCCCCTATCTTCCGGAGGTGTCTACTGCTGCTCTCTTTTTCTCTTGTCAGGCTACAAATTAGGCCCAATGTCCTATTCTTGCCTGGTGTTGAGAGTATCCTTAGCATTCATGTGTTGCTGAGCCTTCACCATGAAGTCGGACATGCGGGTCAGGGGATTCTTGGAGAGAGAGAACAAGAGTTTGGAGGGACTCAGCCATTAGAGCAACAACGATCATCTTTTAGACAACATCATCAACTTGCAGCATATCTCTATTAAATCGGGACATATAGTCCCACAAGGATTTCCCTTTGCTGTACTTGATATTCAAGAGATAAGTTGTCAGCTTCCGGTGCCTCTGACCGCCGATGAAATAGCCGATGAACTGCCGACTTAGTTCTATAAAGTTTGATATGCTGCTAAGCTTCAACCGGTTGAACCAAACCTTGGCAGACCCCTTGATCATAGTTGGGAACACCCCACACATAATTTCGTCAGGGGCTGCCTGAAGGTTCTTATGCGTCTTGTAGGCCTACAAATGATTTAGGGGGTCCTTGTCATCGTCGAACATCTCCATTTGCTACAGTTTAAATTTGTTAGGGAGGGGTCGAGCCATAACCTCCGGGGCAAATGGGTGGTCCATCCTCTGGATTAGCTCATCGACGGTGGTCGGGGATTTTCCTGTTAAGGCTTCCTTCATCATCACGATCTCCCTCCTTACATCCTCCATTTTCTCCTCCTAAGAGCCTGGGATGTGACCCTTTTCTCCATGGTGACTTGCCTCTTGAAACCGGGAGGCCGTGATGCTTACAACTTTGTCTTCACATCCTTGGTCATGGCTTCAAGTTAGAGGGATGTGAGACCCTGGTTGTCCTGCATCACCGCTACTTGGTGCACCTCTCCGGCCCCTCAGTTCTTATATAATTTCCTGGTTCTGCTCCATTAATAGCTGCATGTTTGCTGTCAGCCCTTGAATCTTCCGTTCAAGCACATCCACCTTTAGGGTTTTAGGGTGTGCTCCATCAGAGACAGAGGTTTCCAATCCGTCGACTCCAGCACCCTGGTTGTGTTGAGCTGCCATCGACCTGGTTTCGACCATGTAGATCTTAGGTTTTACCGGAAGTGAAGTTTCCCATAGACGGTGTCAACTAATGGCGTATCGGTTTCGCCATCTCCTTTACGCCAATCAAATGGTCCCATGGTCATCCCAGATCCTCGATGGGGTGGGCCCTGCACACACAGAATGAAAGAAGGTCAGGAAGCTAGAAGCCGGTAGGTGCCGGCTTCTAGCTCTCCAACGATCAAGTAAAAAAAACATGGGGACTCTAAGAAGTAGAGCTCTCTTTTGTTAGGGTTTTTGATGTCTCATCCGGTAGTGGCATATCAGGGTGAATCTCGCATGTCGCTTTCCTCCCATGTTCTTATATGTCACTTTTCCCCACGTTCTCGCTTGGCACTGTTGCCCACGTTCTTGGCCGTGCCTCCCCCTGCCCTCTCTATTATTTTCTCAGAATTGGCAAGTCTGCTATAGAGAATATCTTATTCGAATAATGGTTTTTGGATCATGCTTATCCTTGGGCTGAGTTAGTCGGGTCTCTAAGTCTCTAAGGGCCTCAGGGGTCCGAGTGGTCTTTTGGGGTGTCGGGTACTTTGAGTGACAGTCGGGGTTATTAGCGAGATGCTCAGGATCAAGTATCAAGGGATGATTCCATCTTTTGGTCGAGCGTTTTGGTGTATAGCGAGTCAGGGGGCCCAAGATCGGCCCCCTCAGAACTTTCTAGGTCAGTCCATCTAGGGTCGGGGTTGTGCTGGTTAGTCAGGACCAGCTAATAGGGCCTTCAATAGAGTTTTCCCCATCATCTACCATCATGAGCCATTTCACCTACCCACTGAACCATTTCACGACCTTGGTCAATCTGTCACCTTTCGTCATTACTAATCACAAAAAAGAGCTTCTACAACTTCGCTTCGAAAACCCTAATCCGATTATCCTCTAACGAAATTTTTTTCAACCACCCAAACCACCCTATCCTTTGATCTGTCTATTCGCCGGTTTGAGAGATGGGACGAGATGAGCTTTTTGATATCAATGAAAAGGTGTGGAAGAGCTCATCCTCTCTACTATTTATTTGATTTACTTTGTTTCTTACTTTTTTGGGTGAGAATTTCTCAACTTATCTGCATCTTAGTAAAGATTAAGCAATTGGTGTTTTAGTGTTTTCATAGACCAATTTGTAAATGCTTTCCTGTTTCATGTTAGAGTTTGGTTTCTTGCTCTTAGAAGTTTTTTTAACCAAGTTTCTCATTCCCGTTTTTTGATGATTTTCTGAGAAGGGTTTTTGCTATCTGATGGTTTCTGGTTTTTCTTTGCATTTCATATGTTCATTTTCTGAATAACATCCTTCTACTTTCCAAATTCAAAGGTAAGAAAAAGAAATTTACATTAATTGCCAGTGAAGAATCCTTGCTGGCTGATCAGATTTTGGGTCGGTTGGTTTATCTCTCTCTACATCCTCTTCTTGCGTAGGGTTTGGGTGGGTAAGAACCACGTCCATTTTCTGCTATAGGTAAGACCCTCTGTCCATTTTCTCGCGTACAGTTGGTTCTTAGGTCCTACTTTGTGTTATGCTATAGGTAAGACCCTCTGTCCATTTCCATCATAGCCATGTTTAACGCTTTTGGTTTTGGGATTTTGGATGGGAAATGGGATTCAGTTGGTGGAGTGATTACTTTGTTTTTTTTTTTTTTTCTTAATTTTTTGAATCTGTTTTTGTTTTAAAATTGGGTTTATAAATGATCGTCGGCTAATTTATTCTAATAATTGATGTAAATTTATTTTTCTTTATTCATTTTTCCCTGTATGAAATTGGAATTTATATAGAAATTGTTATTTCATTTCTCTTCCTTTCTATCATAACTGGACTTTTTTTTTTGTATTCTCTAGTATATTGGCAATGATCGAGTGTTTTTGTTCTAGTTCTTTTATCATTCAAATGATCGTCATTTTTCTTCATATTGATAGATTTTAGGTTTTCATTTTTATGTGGGTTTAATGTGATCTGGGTTTTATTTGCTTTCATATGTTCTTCTTTTGATTTGAGAATTGTTAGCTCTATATACTAATTTAGAGAAGTTCTTTTTAAAATTAAGAATAAATATTAGCTCTTGGATTGCGGTTGAAGATATTTGAAAATTTGAATTTCTTATCGTTTATTGGATTGTTATGGAAATGAAACTACTTATACATTTTGCATTTTTTATTTTAACAACTGATTGCATTATATATGTTTATGTATGTAATGATGTATCCATGTTCCATGCATACACGAGAAATTGACTTTAGGTGGACAACACTCTAGTATTTTTAAATTTAGTAAATGATTTTCGTTAATGAATAGTTTAGACTCAATTTAATCAAGGGTCCAACTTGAATTATTCATGGTGGGTTCATGATTACTTCCAAATGGTTTGAACAAATAGTGCAACTTGGGATATAATGTATAGTTTTCTTCTTCTTTTTTTTCCCTTTTAAGTATTGGGTCTTTGTTGTTTGTCTACTTTTAACCTCTTGTATTTGTGTTTATAATGATTCAATTTGTTTCTATTTCCATTAGTTTGTTTGTTAGTCTTGATTTATAGTATTTGTATAATTTTAGACACTTGTTTTATCCTTCTTGATTCACAGTACTTCTGGAAGAGGAAGACAAAGCTAGGGTTTTTTTTTTTTCGATTGAGGTTGGTAGCATTGTAATTACTTATTTGTTTATTCATATTTTCATTTTTAGGAGAAAACCTGATTGATCTTTAAAAGAATTTGTGTGAATCAAGGACTATGCATTTTTTCATTATTTTTCATGTCGTAGTCATTGTTTTATCAAATTTTAAGATTTAAAAGAAAATTTACATATTTTGTGTTTTCTGTGATGAATTATCTGAATTTTTTTGTTTTGATTAAGGTTCAGTTCTATTCCCTCTGTATTATTATCACTAGCGGTATCTAGTGAACTTCCTCCTCTTTAGCCTGTTTACCGTTTCGATTATTTTTGCAGTTCGAGTGACCTATGTGTTTACGAGTGGTATGAATTATAAATCCTAAATTTTCATTCTTTTGTGTATTCTAGGATGAATAAATGTTGGCATGGAATGGTTGCTATATATATATTGCTTGCTTATTATTGAATGTTTAACTAATGTTTCAAACCATACCTTACAATTTTATATATTCTAATCACATTGATTGAGTGTTTCTTTTCATTTTAGATTCCTTTTGTCTATTTGTTCCTTGAAAGTGCTAGCTTGTGGTAAATTTAGTTATTTAACTTTATATTGAAATTTAATTTACTACTAAATGTTGGTATGGAATGGTAATATA
>JAOXJP010246864.1:0-11358 GCA_025762735.1 Platanus orientalis | reverse complement strand
CCCCCCCCCCCCCCCCCCCCCCCCACGAAATCAAATGCTAGATCTACTAATTTGATATATATATATGCAGAAAAATAAAAGACACTATGACGTATGATATAGGGTTATAATCCACAGACACAAGTACCCTTATACCAACAGGACATATATACCCTCATACATCTGCAAGTTGAGAAAGGGAACATGAGAATGAGAACACAAATCAATTATTCTGCCAGTAATATAAACATAAAGCAACAACACTGCTAAGCCAACATAGGTCAATCTACAAATCCAAGTTAAATTAGGATGATAAAGGAAAGATATAAAATTAAATCACAATTATGACACCAGCAAAGAGAAGAGCAAAATGAAAGCACAAAATGTGATATTCCCTTAACATTAATTTATGTGTAAAAACCACGATAAAACAGCAGAAGCATATAATAAAATTTGGGAAAAGTAAACCAGCACCATATTGGATTCTCCAGTTCTGTCCTCAACGGCTTCACCCACATTAACCTTCTTTGATCCAATTAAAGTTTCCTTGCATTCTTTTAGGCCAGTAGTTGGATCATCACCGTTCAGAAGCAAATCAGCTGAATGCCAGAACTGCTTGATAGCCTTTGCCAAGGTGTGAGCTACTTTTCTTTGCTTCTGATAAAGAATTTGTTCATTAAACCTTAACCGGCCACTAAAAGCCACCTGGTGACATATCTGAGCTGCAGCAGTCATCTTCCAAAGACGCTCCTATGCAAGGAATTGAAAGAGAAAAGAGAAGAAGAAAAAAAAAAGTAGCAAGTTTAAGAACATCATACTGAAAATGTTTTACAAACAAATGGAAGTAATAAAAATAAAAATAAAAATGCAAAGTCCAAAACTGAGACACAAAAATCTCTAAATAAAAAAAAGGCAAAATATGCTTACTACTACAGAATGAAACAAGAGTTCATAAAGGGAAAATAAAAAATAAATATATAAATGGAGAAGCAACTATGTGGGTCTACATGTATCCATAAAATAGTAATAATAATAATAATAAAACACCTGCATGAAATCATTTGCCAGCCATGCCATTTCCTCAAGGACAAAGTCCCAGTGAGACTTTCGTTGGTTCACAGAGGCGAAATTTCCCACAGATAGCTGGGCAATCCTCTTGAGCTTAGCCTGATTACTAGAAAATGTTAGCCCTCTGAAGCCCAATAAAAAATATAACCACTTCCAAATTAGAGAATTGGAAACCAGATATCAGAAAAGAAAACATCCGAAATAACCTCTATCGTCCGTGCTTTTTCCAAAATAGACTCTTCATGTGCTTTGCTCGCCATATTTAGATGGTTCCCTGTACAAATTTGAATGTCAGAAGCAGCTGCAGTGCCTCCCTCAGAAAAAGTATCCTTTGGTAGCTCACAATTGGAGGAAGCCACAGTGATCCAAAGTCTGCCTTGAAGGCATGGACCTGACTTTTTTGAATTGAAATTATCATCCAATTGATTATCCAACTTTCTCCCTGTTTCTGAAACAAGGTCACTGGATTCCATCCCCCCCATGTTGGCAATAGATTTCTCCTTATTTTCCAAACCAGTTCTACTATCACATATATCATCCTTATATTTGACCTGAGAGACATTGTTGCTGAGGTTTTGTTGAACAGAACACTCATCATTTCTAAGGACAACAGTGTCAACAGCATTGGTCTCACTATTTTGTTTGACCAAATTATTAGCTGCTATGTTAGGAGTCCCTTCAAAAACTAATGTCCTTTCTTTAAAATTTCCATTAACATTGACCCTATTTGGACAATGATCACTTGAAGTATTTTCATCTAAACTATGACTAATCTGAGGGCATGAGAACTCCAAATCTAAACCCTTTGTACCGAAGGCTGCAGTTGTTTGATCTTCATTTTGTGCATCTTCCCCATCTCTATTTAGAATGCTCGGCTCATTAAGCTCACCAACACTAGTGGGGTTCACTGTCTTTGCTATAGCTGCACAGTTCATACACTCAAGACCATCTGAAATTCCTCTTTCTCCAACCAAATCAGGTGCCACAAGAGCAGTAGTATTAGGAACTTTCTCATCATCCACTGGCAGATGTTGATTATCTTTGCCATCCTGCAAGTCAGCTGTAACTTCAA
Organism: Platanus orientalis; assembly: GCA_025762735.1. Lineage (NCBI taxonomy): Eukaryota > Viridiplantae > Streptophyta > Magnoliopsida > Proteales > Platanaceae > Platanus > Platanus orientalis. The sequence goes on along the minus strand of JAOXJP010246864.1, from coordinate 9,239 downwards.
GTCCTTCAGGTATACTAAGTTTTATAAGGTCAGAAGCTGTTTTCTGAGCCTGCACAGCATGCACCTCCATATCCACCTGATTATCAGAAGCCAGAGTCTTGAAAAAAACTTTAACATTTGGACTCCTGGATTTAGAGTTACAAATGGATGATATAGTGTGGTCCTTTTGAGCTTTTACTTCGCTTACTGACCCCTTTGCATCCCTTGAACCATGGCAAGTAGAAGGTAAACTAGAAGATCCATTACCATCACCAGCTGGAACTACGTCAGTTGAGAAAGCTCGAGCACTATCACAACTTGATCTGGACCTATTCCTTCGAGCATATGCTTGACTTTTCACAGCATTATGATTTCCATCTAAATGAGAAGACTGTTCTAGTGGAACAATGTTATTACTTCTGCTAGGATGTTTAGAATTCCTCTGCCCCTCAAGCAGGTCATTTTCACCATCAAAAAGCAAGAGACTATCAGCACTATTTGGTTCGCGACTTGGAAGAGGTCCTGGCCTGCCACTGCTTTCAACAGAATCTCCATGAGATAAAGGAGCCAAAGCAAAGGTACCTTTTGCTTCACTGCAACACCACAACAAGCCATTAACTGATCCATAAAAAAATACACAATTAATAGTATGTGATCAGATAACCTACTTTAATACAAGGATTATACCTAGCCACAAACTGCTCACCAAGCTGATCTGTCAGGGAAGTAGACTGGACACTGATTGAAGTCGCATGCCTGAGTTTAAAATCCAATGGATTTCCCCCCTGCAGGAAAAGTAAGCTTTAAACCACCTAAACATGTGCAGAGCTAACAACAAATTCCAAACATACAACTTAAGAATGTAACATAGGCACCATAGTGTCATACTTTCTCAAGAAATTCCAGCTCCCTTCTCCGCTCCTCACGAACATCATACTCCTGCCTGTAATCAGCAGAAGGACAGGTTTTTTTTATTTTTTTGGGGTAAGAGAAGTGCAGTTTGTTGCTTTTACATTAAACGACCACTGAAAAAAATCATAAAAGGATGTTGGTGTTACCTCAACTCTGCTTGAGCCTTTTCAATTGCTGCTTGGCGTGGAGAGATTTTGCTATCAATACTTACTCCACCATCAACGACCCCTCCCATGGAGTCAACCTCCACATTTACTAAAAGAGCAGATCCTGGGCTATGTCAATGCATTTCTTTTATGCCTACCATTCAATCTCTACAAAAATTTCTCGAGTCACATGGATTCAAGAATTCCCTCAAATGTCTAAAGCCAAAAATAAGAACATTTAAACAAGAATGAAGAAGTAGATAAAAAACAATGAAATAGATGTAACGCAGAACATACATATTAATTTTATATCTCGAGATCAAATGAAACCTTTCCCTTAATCAATGAATCAAGACAAAATATTGCAACAATAATTCAATTAAGAAAAATGAATTGCTAAACAGATACCTAATATAAATGGAAGTTATGTGCTCAATTAAAAGAAGGAAATTCAGCTTATACCATAAGCTTTATGCAAAAAATATGTGGACCAATATAAGGTTTAGTAAGGTATCCACTGGAGCAAGATCATTAAACACATTTCCAGATACCAATATGAATACATACACAAGGACCAGAGACACAGCTCATTCCTAAAATTCACGGGATGAATACTGACATACAAGCCCTATTCAACAATTAAGAAAATTCTGCCTGAAGAAAATAACACTAATAAAATAGAAAATTGGAAAACAAAAATATCCGAGGAGTAATCTTAAAATTTATATTCTGTAGCAGTAGTAGTTTCGTATTGTGTCAAATGTATATGCTAGGCAAGCAGAAGTATCCGGGTATCAATGTATCATAGCTTATAAGTATACATAAAGGTGGACTGGCAGATGGACTAATGAACAGATAGATACAGTAGATAAAAATAGATAGACCTGCTATAGAAGTATTGAATAAAGAACCTATTGCAACAATACATACAATCACACACGTGTGTGTGGAGGAGGATTTTCGTATATGCAAGACACCATCATACTGCCTCTTCTCAGTCTGAAGAATCGAGGGAGTATGTTTTCAGAGGTAGATAATTCACAAAAGGTGGACAATGAGTCTATTCTGAAGGACTTGATCTTCCGAATTTTTTCATGCCAGATCAAAATCTAAAGCTTGTTGACTATGAGGAATCTACAGAGTTGCTTCCTTGTGCTGAGGAGGAGTATCTTGTGCATTGCTTGAACAAGGTTAGCTCTGTTCGTCATTTGTCTACTGTGTTGGTTGACCATTTAATTTGGGGTCTTTAGGTATTTTTTGCAACCTTATTTTAAATTCGGTATCTTCTGTCTATCCTTGTCAGCATAATTCTTGCTCTCCTGTTCTTTGCTCCCCTACCATAAATTTGAATTCTGATCCATACTAGTGAGAAAATTCTACTTGTAACATTAATGGGGTGTCTAAGGTTGGGGAGCCTGGGAAGACAGAGGGTGTTCTCGCTGTTTCTCAGGGTTCTGAGAAGGTGGGTGTGGATGAAGTTATGGGTAAACTTGAACTGACAATATGTGATGAGGAGGGTAACAAGGTCCTTCTATCTGAGTACTTGGAGAATGCTATTGATAAGTTGAAGTTCAAGAAGGAAAAAAGGATAAGCGTGAATTAAGGAATTTTCGTTGGGAGTTGAAGGACGGTGGGGAAATCTCTAGGAAAGGGGGTGTAAAGAGATCAGGTAAGGGATGTTATAATGCTGGTTACAAATGAAGATATTATTTTGGAATGTTAAAGGTAGGGTAGAGTTAGGAAGAGGAGATTGATAAAGGCCTGCATTGTTAAGAATATGCATGATATCCTGATTATTCAAGAATCAAAAGAAGAAATTTGTGCTCAGCCTAATAGAAGTATTGGGGATAATAGGTTGAATGAATGGGTGGCTTTGTCTGTGGTTGCATAGTTACCAGAGTGAGAAGCGGAAGCGAGAAGCAATGCGAAAACGAGAAGTGGGAAGCAAGGGTCAATAAATCCTCAGGATGCGAGAAGCAAGAAACGAACAAGAAGCAACTGAAGAACGAATAGGAAACAATGGGGGAAGTGATTGGGAAGCAAGTACAATTTGGGAGTGACTTCAAAACCATTATAAAAAATATTGTAAAATGAATAACAAATAATAATAAGTCAAGTAGATGATACTAAGAAGAAGTAAACAATAATTTAACTACAACCAATAAGTACAACTATAACAAGTGATTACTAATCAAATATAAATACATTGCTGATATCATCATTCAATCAATTGTGGGTCTTATCCTCCATATATGAACTTATCAAGGTTTGGATGCCTCACTTCCATTATATTAGTAAGGGCCATACCTTATTTTACCTTAAATAAAATTTTAAAGATAACTAAGTGTCTTCAAGTAAGACCGTAGAAGACTTTGTAGGAGAACGTCATATTTGAACCTATGTTATTAAAATGGAATAGAATCAATACCAAATCCCTTTTTTTACTACAAAATCATGGTAAACCCATAGAAAATTATTTCATTCAATGCCAAACATGGGATTTACATTAAAAAAAAGCTTCCAGTCGCTTCCCCGCACTCTTCAAAATAGCTTCCTAGTCACTTTCCTGAACTCTTTAAAAGCTTCCCTCGCTTCCTAAGCGCTTCCCCACATTTAGGGAAGCCGAACCGAATTGGATTTCCAAACGAGTTTCACAGTAAGTGAGCTTCGCACTGTAGCTCAAGCTTCCCTGCAACTATGTTGGGACTGTGGGATGCATTGTAATTGCGTGGAACTCTTTGAAGATTAGAAGGGTGGATGACCCAATTTGAAGTTTTTCTATTTCTATCCAATTTGTGGATCAGGATTTAGGTTTCGAGTGGGTTCTTACTAGGGTCTATGGCCCTTCTTTGGCCTCTTGGTGGGAAGAGTTTTGGAAGAAATTATATGATATAAAATTGTGGTGGTCTTGCCCTTGGAGTGTAGGTGGTGACTTCAATGTTATCATATTTTCTTGTGAAAAGAGCAATAGCAATAGAACCACGAGAAGCATGTGGGAGTTCGGTGCTTTTGTAAACTGTTGTGCTCTTACAGATTGTCCTCTATCAAATGGAAGATTTACTCGGAGAAATTGTCGCAATTCTCTTATTTTTTTCCTACTAGACAAATTTCTTTCCCCAGATTAGGAAGATCGGTATCCCCATTTTTTTCCAAGAGACACTAGATTAACCTCTGATCATTAGCTAGTATTGTTGAACACGTCTATGGTGGGCTATGGGCCAAACCTTTTAGGTTTGAAAATATGTGGGCCTCTCTCCATCTTTAAGAAGAATGTGGAATATGGGTGGAATGAATGTAGTGTTGCAAGTAAAGAAGGTTTCAAGTTTACTCAAAAGCTTCAATTCAGAGGAGGGGGAGAGGAGGGCTTTTCTATTGACAAATCTAAAAAGCATTCTTAGATATAAAGAGACTTTTTACAGGCAAAAAGCTAACATAGATGGATTAAAGAGGGTGATGGGAATACAAAGTTCTTTCATAAAGTGACAAATAAAAGGAAAAGAAGAAACTTTATCACTAAATTCATTATTGATGGGGAATAGGTGGATAAGTTTGAAAAAATTGCAAACAAAACCTTGCGTTATGTTGATGTATGTCAATCTCATGAGCATGTATTGAGCAAGGGTAGTGTTAGGAGTCTTGTGTATGTCCTATGTGAGCTCACAAGTTCAAATCATGAAGCCAAGGACTCAAGACCAGGGAAAAGCACTCGGAAGAAGCACTCCAAGGAAAGTATAATGCATGCATGATATATCATATTGTGTGCCTAAAAAGAACCTTAAACATGGTTTAGGATGTCCTATATTGCCCCAAAAGACTACTCAAAAGGATGCCCAAAAAGCACTGGTTACTGTGCTGATCACAGAAGCCAAATCAATTGCGTTTTTCGCAATCAGTTTAGCGAAATCAATTGCGAAAAGTGCAACCGATTTCGAGACAAGTTTTGAGCACATTTCCTCTCAACCGAGGGCCAAACTCATAGGCCCAAACCGATTTGGGATGGAGTTTTGGGATTTTGTTCCAAACTGAAATTGATTTCAAAAAGCCAAATCGATTTAACCTGAAACTGGGTTGGCAAATCGATTAAGCCTTCTGAAACCGATTTGAAATCCAAACCAATTTCAAAAAGCCCAATCAGTTTTTGAGGTATTTTTTAGGAAAAATTTCACGAAAATTTAAGGGAGATTTTTGAAATTTGAACCCTGTTTTGGTTCATCTAAAAGTCCATAATCACTCCCATTTTAATATATATTCATCCTAAGGCTAAGGATGCTCCTCCCCACTATAAAAGGAGCTTTCCCCTTTAGGGTAAAAAAAAAATCCTCCAACACTCTAAGTTTTTAGAGAGAGTTAACCAAAAGGCATACTATTCTGAGAGTCTTCTCCACTGTGCAAACTTTTGTTGCCTATTGTTTACTGAGATATAGTAGCTAGCATCTTACTCTTCTCTCTACTATTTCTTTTCTCCTATTAAGCTACATTCCTACTATTGAGGAAAGGTTATGGTGAATGGTTTTCCCTAGAAGAACTCATCTTTGGCTGAACTCAAGGAGCACTAGAGCTAAGTACTTGGAGCTTGTGGGCAGCTAAGGCATATCAGCTCATCAAAGAGCATCCCACACATTGAGCAACTAGCAACATTAACCATTTGGTGGTAACATTTGCTTGATTTTGCATTCATATTTACTTTTATTGTTATTCAGCTTCCGTCGGAGACACCAAGAGTTTGAGAACCTCCGCCAGAGACACCGGAGGTATTACACACTCGCCGGAGACACCGAATGTTGTAATTGGTTTGCTTGTGAGCAAGTAGTAAGATTTATATTGACCTAGGTTGTAATAGAACCTGAATGAAATATACTTAAGCTCGGTAGTGAGCTTTAGAAGAGTGGACGTAGGCCCGAGTGTCAAACCACTATAAATCTTGTGTTGTGATTTGTGGTTGTGTGATTGCTTGTCTCTTTGTTGCCTTACTTTATACTACTCTTACCTACTATATGTTTGCTATCATCCTTGAGTAGTTACACTTGAACACACACACTCACTTAATTGGACATATTGTAAGAGAATCTAATAACCACAGCTTTGTAATTGAAAAATAGGTTAATTAAATTAAAAGAAATCCTATTCACCCCCTCTAGGATTAATTGTGTAGCATTTCACGCATGACATCTTCTATAGCCATACTTTGACATTAACCTGTTAAACTTGAGGTACCATTGCCTTAGGGCTTGCTTTAACCCATATAAGTTCCTTTTGAGTTTGCACACCATTTTCTCCTTGCCTTCTATTTTATACTCCTATGATTGCTGTATGTAGATGTCTTTTTCTAAGTAACCATAGAGAAAAATTGTCTTCACATCTAACTACTCAAGATGTAGATCTTCCACTGCCACAATGCTTATCACTACTTTAATAGTGGTCATTTTCATTGTTGGAAGATTATCGTTTTTGAACATTAAGATTAGTAAAGTTTATTGATCAAATCACATATCAAAATATGTTTTCCCATGATCATCATATGAATCTCTAAGATTTAATCATAAATGAAGTTTAGAATTACCTTAATTGATTAACCGGACACAAGAATCTAATCTGACCTAGTCTCTAAAGTCTCCACACACGTTCCACAGTTCTCTGCACCTCTCCCACTTTTAGAATTATTACAGGACTATATTTGAACGTGGTTAATCCTATATATAGGGATAAGAAGAGGTTAAATAAACCCTAAGGGGTGTAAGATTCTTATGGGATTCTTATCCTTAAGATTATAGGGCCCACCATCCTTAATTGAGTCAAAACTGCAATAAGGAACTCAACTATTTGATAATTACAACCAGACACTTCATTAATTGCAACAATCCGTGTGACATGTTACAATTGAACTTCCAAATATAAGAATATAACATTGAGGCCATTCCTCACAAACCTTTTCACAAAAACATCATTTCACTATACAATATCCTTCAATGACCCTCAGGATAATAAACTAGTCATTACTAAACCCTTTTGGTCATTGATAAATTATCTCTACGATATTAATGGATCAATTAGACATTAAAAACATTTCTTAATAAATTCTTTTTCAAAATACTTATTTATTTATTTAATATAATTTTGAAAATCATTTTGACAAACACTATTATAACACTGGATCCAGATTTTTATGTTCAATCAATTCATGTTATTCCTAAATTAAATATTTCTCCCTATCGTTAGGGAAGTGGATTCCTTATTAGGTATTTGTGTTTTCTCAATCATCAAGCTAAATATCCAAGCTACCCATGATATAGCCACCAATTAGGCATCACTAGTTGGCAACTCAAAATAATCAACTTGAATAACTTAGAGAATCATAAGTCCCGCAAGTTAAAGGATTAGTCTGTAAGTTATGAACATCAATTACTTTAACAATGAACTTTTACTAAATGTGTTCATTATGGATCCCCTTAATGCATTTGAATTATGCATCTACATGTAAGTCTAGAATTTCACTCTAGTGATTAAGATTACATCACTCCATTATATGACAACTCTACACGTAGTAGCATTTTAAGTGATGTGCCCAGCATTATCCACAACTGTAAGGTTTTAGACCTACACGAATTGGATAGTTGGATCTCTCCACACATAATTTATGTGTCTGACATCTTACTATGTTACCTGAGGACCATCTATCTCATCTCATGAGTTCGAAACAATTACCCATAAATAAAATTATATACATGTGATGATGAAACAAAGTTCTTTATTATAAATGTCAAACAAATAAATACTATAAAAAGTGTCTATGATGGCTTTGTCAGCACACCTATTCTAACAATCTTTCACTTGTCCTCAAAGCCACTCTTGAACCAATCTAACACCCATATGGTCTATATGAGCATAAAACATTTTTTGAGGTAATGTATTTGTCATAGGATCTGCAAGATTGTCTACAGAGAAAATTTTAACTACATTAATGTCACCTCTCTAAACTATGTTGCGAATCAAGTGGTACTTTTTTTCTATGTGCTTAGATCTTTTATGACATCTAGGTTCTCTTGCATTTGCAACTACACTACTGTTATCACAATAAAGTATAATGGGTGACTGAATAAAGGGTACTCTGTCAAGCTCTAACAAAAGCTTTTGCAACCAAACACCCTCCTTTGTTGCTTCACAAGCTATAAGATATTCTATCTCTTTAGTGGAGTCTACAATACAATGTTGTTTTACACTTCTCCAACTAATGGCTCTTCCTCCCACGACATACACATATCTAGATGTTGATATTCTTTCATCTTTATTTGCTTGAAAATCTGAATCCATATAACCAGTGACTGATAGGTCCTCATTTTCATAGATCAGAATATACTCTTTAGTCCTTCTAAGGTACTTCAAGACATGTTTCACTACTATCCAGTTAAGCTCTCCTGGATTGCTTTGAAACCTACTCACTAAACTAACCGAATAACAAATATATGACCTTGTGCACATCATAACATGCATGAAACTACCGACTGCAGATGCATAGGGATATCTCTTCATATGCTTCTTCTCTTCAGGAGTCTTAGGAGATTGTCCCTTAACGAGAGCTAATCCATGCCTTACAGGTAAAAAACCTTTTCTTTGAGTCTTGCATGCAAAACTTCACCAGGATTTTGTTTATATAATTAGTCTGAGATAATCCTATCATCTTGTTCTTCCTATTCCTAAGGAGTTTGATTCCCAAGATATAGGAAGGTTCACCAAGATCTTTTATGGAAAAATTGTTTGATAACCAAATCTTTACTATTGACAACATTCCTACATCATTCCCAATGATGGATGTCATCAACATAAAGAACCAAGAACACAATAGCACTTTCATTCACTTTTTTGTATGCACATGGCTCTTCAGGATTTTGTTCAAAACCAAATGATTTAATTGCTTGATTAAATCAAATATTCCAACTTCTAGATGCTTGCTTGAAGCTATAAATTAATTTTTGAAGCTTGCACACTTTTCTTTGGTTGTAACATGTAAATTTCTTCATCAAGATTCATTCAAAAATGCAGTTTTGACATTCATTTTCCAAATCTCATAATCATATTATGTATCCAAAGATAACATAATTCTAATAGATTTAAGCATGACTACTAGTGAAAAAGTTTCTTCATAAAGGCTCACCTTTTTCCCATCTATGCTTTTTTAAACAATCCATCATTTAATGGTACTATAGG